>KI919980.1:36075-48943 GCA_000473525.2 Anopheles melas | reverse complement strand
CACAAAACTTTCACTTGCCTCACCCTGTCCTTCCCTATGCTTCACTAACAAATAAGTCAAATGGAAAAGGGAAAAGTTTAGAAACAACGATTCTCACCCCGTTCGGGGCAAGTTTTATAACCTTCGTTTTTGAGGCGGGCAGCCACCCGCCACCCGTTTGTTCGATTGCCGTTCCAATCCATTCCGTGGTGGTACGATTTGTCGGGATGTTTCGAAAATTGACGAGCAAGAAAGAAACTTATTTGAAAAGCTATTTAAAGAAAGCAACCACCAACACCGCTACTGCTATTGCAGCCGCCGAAACTTACGGTACGATCGTACGATAACTTCTTTGCGCCGATGGAAAGGCTTCGATGGAGCATATAAGCACTACAAAGAAACTGGTACCAACAAACGAGCTTTGACACGGCGTACAAGTAGCAGATTAACAGCAACAACAAAACCTTCCCTCCACTAGCCAGAGCGATCAGGGATGGCTCACAAAACTTGTGCTGGTAATTATTTTCAAACAGAAAAGGTACGATAATGGTGTCGTAAAAAATAACACCCAACTTTGGACCGCAAACCACCGGGAAACCAAATCGCATAAATCCTTGTTCATTAAGGCTTGTTCATTAATAAACTAAAGCGTTTGTTGGAGAATTTCGGGAAAATAGATACCGACCGTAGGCTAATCCTGGTAGTGATATTACCATTAAGGGATCCGAGCCGGTCCAGCGACCTCTAATCAACTGATCCTTCATTTGTTTTTGCGCACCCGCCGCGCGTTGTTTCATGCTCGCCTAAAAATCCACAAATTCAACAAACAAAAAACCAACGATCCCTACGTAATTTAACCACCAAAACGCAATGAAGCCAACATGTTCCTATCCTTCCTGTGTTTCAGAAGCGGAAAATAATGTCACATTTAAAAAAAAATGCCCAGCTGAATCGCTTCACAGGCGCCCTTTAAAGCATCCGCTGCTTGATTAACATTAGGATTACTTTCTCCTCCTCTCTCTCCCTCTCTCTCTCTCTCACTCTCTCTCTCTCGTATGTTGCTTTCACATTTCATTCCCGATTCGATTGGCAATACATGGGTAAAGAAAAATACTCAGAAAAATAACCTTCCAGAAATGTTGGTACAAGAAAAAAAATGCTCCACCCGTTTACCATTAACCAAGCTCAAAGCATCCATTATAGGTCCCGCATTTGATCAGTCCCCCCCCCCTCTACGTTTCTGCTCACCATTCTGGGCTGGCTAAGCTATACGCAGCCCACACACACACACACACACGCACACACATACAAACACACACAACAAAAGTTACGACAATTGGACTACAAACTTTCCACACTTCCGGCGTTACCGGCCGTCGTCCCATTCCGTTGGCCCTCCGGACGTGGTGAAAGTTGTGTCCGGAAGTTTATCGAAAAAGCTCCAAACGGAAACAACCCCGTTTCCATCTGCTGTAAAACGGAAAAGTTCGATAAAAAAGTAAAACTCCCTGCCCGAAACTACGGGAGTTAGCTATTGCGCAGGCAGCAGTGAAGGAAGCCAGAAAAGAGCCCCCCTGGTAAAAGTAGGGGAGGTGGTAAAAGAGGGGGGGTGGTAAAAGTAAAAAGGAAGGTCGGTCGGTCGGTCCGGCTGGTCGGTCGCTTTCAGATCAAAGTTAAACAAAATTAAATTGTTTTACCCATGAACCCATGTGATCAAAGGTGATGGCAGCAAACCAGCAGCTGAGCGGCGTGCCGGAACGTGTCTCTCGATCCTGTGGCCAGTTGACACAAGCAGGGAATGGGTTTTTGCGGTAAAGCGTTTGGTACTTGGTTTGGTCTGCCTTTTCTTTTTCCACCCATTTGCACTCTCGCTCTATCCCACGCTACCCCATTGATCGATTGATGGTCACTTTCCATCATCCATCGTGCAGGCGATCAATTTCGCTACCAAGCAAAGGGTGGGAATATTCGAAACACTGTAAAGTGCACAACCCTCGCACAACCGTACAAGAATCAAACTCCAACACGTCATCGACCGCTCGACGTTCGACGTGGCTTGAAATCCTCCCGAAACCACAAAAACTTTGACACTCTTCGGGCACAATTGAAGCTAGTCGAAAGGAAGCAAATGGCTGTACGATAGGAGGATCGATAGAGGGAAGCAAGGTGTTGGAGCTAGAACAAAAGTGTAGTACGCCTTCTAGGACCGTCCGATACGGTCCCAACCGGACGGATTTCGATCGAATGAGCAGCTCCGGGGAATCGGGGAAAAGGTTGATTGGGGAGCGAGCGGCACGAGCGCCAGCAAACGAAACCCAAGCACCACCAAAAGCAACCAAACGAATAACGAAGAATTCCAATTAACTTGCCACAATATTCAATTATACTTTGCACTGGGCAAAGCTCACACACGCGCGATCGGCTCCTGGGAACCCAAGGCTTCCGCATTTGCCAGAGAGTCTTGCGTATGGATTTACGGGTTGCCGGTAACGCCATGTGTATGTGTCACTTTCCTCTCCCCCCCCCCTCCCCATCAAACCCGGGATGGAGAGAACCAATGCATTCCGATCGGGCTCCTGTCACTTGCACACACACATACACACGATAGTATACACCTACATTACTAACTGGAAAGTAATTATGTTGAGAATTTACTAACCGAAAGCCCTCCCAGTCTCAGTCTAAAACGAAACGCTGTGAACACTTACTCCGACACATGCTGCTGGTCGGCGGTTGGGTCGTTCCGGGTTCTGGCAGACGTTCAGCTGCCACTAACTTAATTTTTCAGCTGCAACTTTCAACGCCCTGGCACAAAGTTGCAGTGGCGAACAAATGATTGTTTACTCAATTAGTACGGTTTGGCTTTAAGCTATTTTGCATGTTTTGTAAGATTTTGGGTACAACATTTAATGGGTCTGTTTTGTCAATGGAGCATTATGAACATTATTTTTTATGTTTAGAATTATTCTAAAACTACGTCTTTTACATAAAACCGCTTAGTATTGTAGTGGTACATATTTTATTAAAGAAAAACTATTTAAACCTTACTCATCCTGGTTCCTGGTAATAATATGTAGCCTTAGCAAGTCGATCAAGAAAGTTACTTACTTTTGCCCCCTTCTAGAGCAGCTGATTGGTTATAAGACTAAGTTAGCTAGGTGTACAAATTCTCATCCCACTATGCTTTAAGTGTGGCATTCTTTGTCTTCTAGATATGATCTTGATTGTAAGGAGCTATTGAGAAGTTCTTCAGTTGAAGTAATTGAAATTTGTCCCCGAAATTAAAATACATGATTATACAGTAGAAGATATGATCGTCTACATAGGAACACAGTAACTCCTTCTTCTCTTACAATGATCCCTTGGAGACAACCGATTCGTTTGCAATACCCTTCCTAGACGAAAAAGCTAGCTATTGAGAAATTGACTACGATCGTCTCCTACAAACGATATTCAATGCCTGCGGCTGTGAGCAAATAGAGTCTCCATACAGAAGGGAACTTTGATGATTTTGAGAAACAAACCTAAACGATTGTAGGACCTGTTACAGTGAAATATGGAAAGGCCCACATAAACGAGGATTGGTGGAGATCGTTTTACGTGCAAAACATCCTTTAGAATAATTTTTTTGTAAATTTTTGGCTCGTCATATTTTCGTAACTGCTGCGGATGATTGAAAAGGCGAGCCCTGCCTTCACCACGATAGTCGCCCTATCACCAGTGAAGACCAAGGTAGAATGTCAATATGAGCACGCATACTTTGGCGCATCCGTAAGCTACGCACGGCAGAGTGATAAAGGAGCTCTCGATAGAGCAGGAGCTCTCGATAGAGCAGGAGCTCTCGACAGTTTTGTATAACGTGTTCAATAAAAACCAAAGAATACAACTCTCAACAATGACCTAGCTGATGATCACAGTTTAGTTAATTTACAGAGCCATGATAGTGCTAACGCCATAACAGTCTTGACAATAGCTCTAATAAGCTTCAAATTACTAAAAGTAGAAGTAGAAGTTAGTAGAACTCCGATTTGCCGATTCCTACAGTGTACAAATCAATCAAAACGTCGATGGCACTTACCTTTCATCCTATCACCACAATTAAACCAACACACTATGCTTTCATCAAACAATTAATGAATAAAGCCAACTAAAACACACCTAATTTACATGTACTTTGCTCTATTGCAAGAAACGATTATTAATCTAACGACTACAAGTACAGATCCGCTTAACGTATGCCGTAACCTTCCACAGAACACTCCAATGAAAAGGTTTCCTTTCTCTCAGGTTTAAACTCTCATTTCAATAATCGCTTTCAGGGAAATCGTTCGCATCGGTGCCCGCATCCGAACGACAGTGCACGATATTTTACACGAATTTCTGCGAAAACAATCGCAGAAAAAGCAAACGATACCATCCCAATGCCCGTTCCCCGTTACTTCCCAGTATTCGGATGAGGTTACAGTTTTGCTTGAAATGATCATTTTTATAGCATCGATTAGATTTGACACTTTTCCAAAGGTCGTCATCATCATCATCACTGCCCCGTCACCCTTTCGAACACGACGGACGGTGGTGACGGCCTGTCTACGTGTCTAGGAGCATCAGTTTCGAGACAAATCAGCCTCATGGGATCGGTAAGCGGTTGCCCTCTTCAAACGATGAGGGTAAAGGGTAGTCTCTTTTTTTTTCTTTTGCTGTTGTTACGGTGTGTCGAAAAGGTCACCGAAACGATTCCTCCCCCGAGATGGCTAGCTGATTGAACCACCAGAATAACAATTTAACATGTAGCACTGAGTGTGTGTGTATGTATCTGTAGCCGCTTAGGGAAAAAAGGATTTGAATTGTCCACCAATCGGCCCAACCCATTCACCCTTCCTCGATGGCACTGGCAAGGGCTTTTGCTTCCCCTTCGGGTCTCTCAAATCTTGACACACGTTGGAAAAACAATTGTCAAAAAAAGACCAACTGCTCTGGAACGACCATTCTAACTGCTGTTCAATAGAAACCTCCAAGTGGGCAGCAAGCAGAGAGCACACACTTCAGGCACCAACCCCTACCTAGTGTACGAGCACACCGAGCAGGGGGTGGCGGGGGGGGGGGGGGGCTGAACAAAAGCCATCGACCAAATCGAGAAAATCGGGGTTCCGAATATGGAAAATCCATTTTCACACAAAAGCGACAGCAATCACACGGTACGGTTGTTATCTGCTGGGCTCCAGCAATTTGCTCCTCACACGTTTTGCCCCTTGTGTATGGGCAGACCGTGATCCCGTACGGACCGATTTCGTGTGTGAAATCGCTTCCCTTTTGGGGATACGCCCGTACTATAACAATCCATTCAGTTAGTTCGAAACTTTCTCTGTTGAGTTGTACGGGTCAGTTTTTTCCCCTGGTTATGGACAGTCCCAGGGAAGGATAGTTGTTTAAAGTGAGTATGTAGCTTCCTTTGCCGTTCGTGGGTAGTTTGTTTCTGTATTTTAACAAGAGATGTTTATGGTATTGAAAGAAGAAAAGTAATAAAACAGTATTTTATGTTGCAGAAAAAGGGAGAATGATAAAACTCGATGTGCGATGTTTGACGATCGCAAAATGTCAACTAATCTTTCAGGTCACGGTCTGTTTTGATATTAGAATTACTCACTATGTCATTGCTCTTATTGGCATACAGCTTAAGCATGGCAATAATGATGCCACATGCTTTCATCGAATCCTGCTCAATTATACATTCCTATGGCTTCTCTAATATGACAACCTTTGACCTTTCAGCAGGAAGAATTTATTGATTGCGAACCTTTGGAATAGGATTGAACATTTTTGCCTTTGGAAAATTCCATATTGGAACTTTTAATATCATTTCATCAACGACAACTCATAAAAAGCTTCAAAGATTTTATCTTCAGTAAGTGTACCGCTAGAATACTACTACAAATTGCAGTGATGATGCAATGTTTAATGTTTTATTGTTAGTGATATTTTAATGAATTTGAAGTACCAAAAAGGAAAAGATGTTAGTACAATGTTCGATTTTACTGTGAAAATACGCTTAATCTTTCCAAAAATAACACTTTTTACTACCAATTATGGTTTACACAATCAAATTATTACTCATGTATTCGTTATCAGGAATAGACATTCCTGCAGCAACAGTTTCTAACTGGTTTAAAACGGGAATCTAATAGATTCGGTTATCGAATGTTATTTTTGTAGATTCTACATTACATTGCCATTTTCACTAATAAACCATTCAAATTATTAAAATAAATAAAGCACAATGTTTTACTTTCATCCCCTTTCCGCTCACTAGGCACATTTCCCCTGCTGTCATTAAACTGAGTTCGAGTTTTTATCATTAAATTTTAATTAAACCATACCACCCATTCCCCTGCACGACGAGCTTTTCCTTTTTTGCCTGCTCGCGAACAGCATCACAATTGATAAGCCAACACTCGATGGAAGAATTTGGTACAATCCCTACTAGTGCCGGTCGTCTTTATATTTACGACACTTGGTGGCCATTTGTAGCTCCCCGAAAAGGGCTCCACTTTCAGTCCCGCTTTGATGGACTTCCGGGATAGACCCTCAGCGCTAGCATAGAAAGCGGGGTAGAAAAATGACAATTTAAGCAAAACTAATCCGATTCGTCCCGTCGTCAACTGTGTGGTGGCGTTTGCGTGAGAGCAATCCATCTTTATTTCAATGGTTTGGCAATCTCCGGCACCCGGATACGCCCGATCTGGTGAGAGATTTTTTGTTGTTATTTTGTGGCTTCCTTCCCAATCTTTCCCCATTCGACAAGCCCCGGAAACAAGCGACACTGCAAAGAGAAATCCATCTGGACGGTGGAAGCGTTCATGGAAGCGACATTCCCTGCACCCAGCAGCGGAACTAATAAAAGCAACGAAAAGGGTTCGTTCAAAAGAGGATTTTCTGCCACCGCACTGTACCCGGGTGGAAAGTCTTCATCAACCGTTGACCGAGTGTACGCCGAACTGTTGCAAGCAGCGTGAGTAACCTAAGAGTTCGTGGTTTCTTGATAAACGGAATAAATGATTAGATAATTTGCGACGGTTTTAAAACTGCCATCAGTATCCTTTCGCATCGCCCTGCTTGGTGACCGTTTTGAAGTCGACGTAAAGCCTTTTTTTAAAACAGAAAAGCGGTTATGCCTAGCTCCGTTCCACTGTCCTCAAGAAGCGTAGCTGCCTTTGCTTCCAATTCCAAGAATTTAATGCTGCCTTTACGTAGTGCGCGGTTATCTCTATTGAATGCCCGACGGGCTTCTTGAGCGTGGCATTGGGGGTTCGGTTTTTTGACCTAAATGGATTCCTTCCTTCCGGAGAAGCTTCCGGGGCATGATCGCTTGGTATGATGGTGGCGGGGGGAGGGGGGAGAGTGGCTTTTCACCGTACCACACGGAGGGAAGGTTATATTTCACTCCGGCACAATTGACAGTTAGTGTCAACGGGTGCAAAGGCGTAAAGGGGAAGAATTATTACATCTCATTTCTCCGTTCGATAACGATTGGAAAAGCGACTTGGCGGTTTGGCGTTAGGTGGAGCATATTTGCTAGCCGTTATCGAATTACAGCATCGGTTATCTTTCATATTCTTGGCTCGACTTTTTTTATTTGCTTTTTGATTAGTGTATTACTATTATAATTAATTTTCAATCATTTCCTTTCTTATCATTATTCCTTCAATTTTAATCATTAACATTACATTCAAAACAGTTTAACTCCAATTCGCAAATTAACAGCACCAATAATAGGTACCATGCAGTTATTGTAAGCGCAAAAAATGGTGATACTCCCAACCAAATAATGGCATCGTGATAACAATGATAACGCGATAACCCATCGCATCCCAGCTAAGAACAATAAAATGTCCCCAGCTCGTAATCCCCAAAAAAACCGGCCCGAGGCTACAAATCTCGACCGCGAATGGCCAATGTTCTTGTCAACTGGGTAGGCAAAACGCGTTGCCCCGGTTGTCCCAACCCCGGAATCCAACACGATCGATGAGCAACGAAACGGTGTGCACGATAAATGATGGTTCGCGAATCGACAACAGCACCAAACAACGAGCACTGCGAGAAAGTAGCTGCCAGAACAAAACAGGCAGAACAATGTGAAACATGGGGAGAAGAGAAAAAAAAGCCCCTCGCTCGGTTGGATAAAAATTACAGCCCTCTCCCCTGGAGCTGCAATAGCTCATTGAACAGTGAAAATTGCTTCGATAACGCAATAACGATTAAATTAAAACAAATGAAGGGTGAATTTCGGGTTGTTCTGGTTTATTCGGTGATTTATTCCTTGTTGCGGCCCTGCATGCGCTTTCTGCCATCGTCCTTCTCGTTCGTTCACATGCGCTGTGAGCTTTCTCTCTCTCTCTCTCTCTCTCTCTCTCTCTCTCTCTCTCTCTCTCTTTTTAACGCACACTTTGCTTTCCATCGTTGTACTCGGTTTACCGGCCTCCTTTGTTGGCATGGATTGGGTTGGTGGTGAATGTTGTTTTTGTGGTGAATGTTTTCCCCCTACTTCCAGCTTGCAGCTTCTCACCTCACCGAATCTGGCTGAATCGACTGGATCCACTGGGAGAGGAATGGGAGGAGGAGGAGGAAACCATCTTTAACCAGTTTCACCAACTTGCCATCTGGTGTTAACATCTCCGCTGATAGCTGTTTTTCATTACTTTTATTTTAATCTCCTGGTTTGGTTTGTTTGTACGCGTCTGTGTGTAATGTTGGTTTTATTAAAATTACAAAGTGTGTAGCAACTGCATGAAATTTGCAATCAAAAATTGGAAAATTGTACCCCAAAAAAAAAAACCCAAACTCCCACTGATCTTATCAAAACTTCACATTATTTCCACAACACACTTCAAACAGTGGGCCCCCTCAAAAACTTCATAAAGGAAAGGGGGTGATATGGGGACGGAGCACACACTCACACGCACACTATCGATGACCAATAATGGCCGTAATGAAGTGCCATCGTAAAATAATGGTAACAATAATAATAATAATAATAATAATAATAATGTTAAACTGATGATTATTTCGAATGCGGATCGACGTAAAATTGTGGCCCCGCATAATGTGCGCTCGGTTTGCGGCCCTTTTGGTGCAGCAAAAGTGCGGAACACCATCCTCCGCTTGATGTGGTGGCAGTGAGGATGGGCAAGAGCCGGACGGAGCGTTATTCGAACTAACGATACACGATCCCGCCGACAGCTGGATCGGACCGAGGTTAACGGATTCAACCCTCCTACCCGTCCTACCGCCATTTCCTGCAGCTGATGGATGGTGCAGTGTGGAGTGAAAATAAAATGTCCATCGAAACCACACCATTAGCGAAATTCGATGGTTACGAGATTGCCTGAAATGCAGCGAACCTTAAAAATGGTGGGGGGGGGGAGGGGGAGCGAAACGATATGGCACACTCAAACACACACAGGCGCGTTCAGCGCACGCGGGAGCTAAAACTTTTCCTCCGCGAGGCCAATGGCCGATGACCTTTCGGTGGCCATGCCCGGACGGGATGAGTTTTTGTTCCACGTGCCGCCAGCAAGGCGGGGAGCCGACACACACTGTCACTGCGGGGGCGACATTTCGAACGATGCCGGCTAACCGCCCAAACCTACGTGGCCGTTGGGTGGGTGGTGCAGACCGGGATGTCCACAGTTTGGTGTACGCCGCCCAGGCCGGCGGCCAGTCAATTTGGATTATTGGTTTAGGTGAAATCTAGGCAGCCACCACACCACGCCACCGATTTTCGGTCACCATGGTTACGAACTGGCAAGAGAGAGAGGAGGAGGGGAGTTTGTCTGTTTGATTGGTTCACCGCAAACGCACCCCTGCCCGATTGCGCCCTTCCTTCCAACGCGCAACCAACAGGGGCGGTTTCGTGGGCAAGGAAGCTCCACCTACGACGGTTGTCGTGGAGCGTTTGAGTGGTGTAACTTTCACTGTGTGACTGATGCAGCTAATAACAGCACTTAAGAGCAGGCTCCTCTGGTCGAAACGGAAGTCGGGGGAAAATTCGGATGAAATTAAGAAGTTATCTGCGAAATGGCACGCATTCCTACCCGCGCCCACTGGAGGACGTTGATTTTTCAACTACGCTGACAGAGAAGCGGAGCGAGTGGTTGCGGAAAGTTGCGGCATACTTTCTTTGCCCATCCCATCCATTTCGGTTTGCTGCCATGTTTTGAAAGCTATCGATAAACTTATTACTTTTTCATTGCTTTTGGGGGGAGTGGCGAGAGGGTTTTTTTTTTATTTTGTTTTCTTGTTTTTCATACCTGCCATTCTCTGCGCCAGCTTTCTGTCTGAAGCCGCCGATGGCAACGGAAAGTGGACAGATTTGTGGCGTGCTGTGAGTTGGAAAATTGTAATTAAACCTAGAATGAAGTAGATAGTTATGTTCCTTAGGAGTGTAGAAAATAGGGTAGCTAAAAGGGCTCATCGGGATTTGTAGGGCAGGATTTGTATCAACTCGGTATGAATTTACTAATTATGATTACAGTTTGATTCAACCATGTTTAGGTATCCCACTGCTAGTCTAGTTTGCTAGACTAGTTTATTTGCAAGTAAATATAAGCAGTTTGTCCAAAAGCTTTAATGTTTATTTATCTACCAATGAACGATGGAATTGTGATCGATTTGAAAGTCGTTAAGAGCCGATCGAAATCATGCCAGCTCTTAACCGACATACGCAAAGGATAAACGGTTCCTTCACACGAACCGTCCACTCCACTCCACAACGATACATCACTCACCCTCACAATCATCCGATTTTGCTGCATAAACTTTTCAGTTTCGTTACCTTTGGACAGTGCAAGTCAAATAATAAAATGCATATCAACCGGAAAGTGCACGGCTACACGAGGTGAAATATACAGCGCAATGAACTATTTTACAGGTGAAATATCTGTCAGATAACGCATCACAGCAACCAGCTGATGTGCAAAGCAAACAAATAACATGTACAAAATCGCAACTAAATCCATTAATCAACTTCAATATCAAGTATTTTGTCAATTTCCAATCAACAATTAATCATTTCTTGCAATTAGGGAATGTTCTGCTTAATAAGTTATTATTTTTATGAAAATTTCGAAAGCGGATGTTGTGTCTCCACCAACCCATTGGCGTTAGCTGTCACATATTTCGCCTGTCAAATAGCTCATTTCGCTGTATATTTCACCTCGTCTGGCCGCACGGTAAAGCGTGTGCGATATCGGGCCCGAACCATTTCCCGAACGATTCACCATCTGTGCAGCACCTCTGTCCCAGGTTGGTTTTATTATTTACCCTCTTGTACTATACATTTCACACACACACACGCTACAAGTTAGGATGCTGTCTACTGGGCTGTGCAGCCATCTTCTTCGCCTGCACACCACCTGGTTTTGTCAAACGGCGCGCATCGATGCATCGATGACACAGACAGTAATCGTAGCAACCATCGCCGCTCATCTATCGGTAGCAATCTTGTCCCAAGCAGCTGTTGAGAACGAGTTTTGCTTCGTTTCAATTCATTCGATCCCGTTTTCGTACGTAGACAGTCCCGTCGCCCGTCTCAATTGAAGTACCACCCTTGGTGGTGAAGGTGAGAAGAAAATTCAAAAACAAAAAAATATTATATCCCATTTACGATCCGTACATTTGTCGTGCACACAGCAGCGGTCGAATCAGTGCCGAGTGGCTCAGAAGCGAAAGGTCATCTGATCATCACCAGCAGTGGCGGTGTCGGTAGCGCAAGCAAACTTCCAAATTGACAATCTATTACCCTCTGCCAGCACATTCGGCCACCCAGGTACGTTACGCTTTATTTCAAGAAGTTTATACGCTATCAACTTCTTTTTAAGTGGAAAAAGGGCGACAAAAAAATGCGAGAATAAAACAATACGGGTTTGGAAATTCATAAAAAAATCACAACACTCCAGTGTTATGGCAATTCTTTTGCCCCCCCCCCCTTTCGCCGCCCATTATAATCGAACGACGCTGGAAGAGATGCCTGCTCTTGCTTTTCCACCGAAATAAAAACAAAAGTTTAGCAAAAGATTAAGATACCTAGCCCAGCTGTGTCGGTCCAATCGCTGGCCGTCCCTCTCCCGACAGTTGCTACGGGAAACCAAATTCGCCTACCTTTCACGATAGCTTGCCCAATAGGGAACGCTCGCTCCGTTCCCGGTTCGTCTCGTCGGGGGGCCCGCTCTATCTGGTGCTTCATGGCCGTAGCCGTAATCTATCTTATATTAACTTCCTTCTGTTTTATTTCTCACTCATCTTCTCGACCCCAACCCCACCGCTCCAGACTATCGGATCCAATCAGGCAGTCAGCCCAGCCGGAGTAACAGCCGAAACATCTTCGCCGCCCCGGTGCGATGCGGAAAACGATGGCGCCCACCAGGTCCGTCCATTTTATTGATAGCGAAACGATTTCGAAGCAAATATTTACCCCGGCCCGGTACAATCTGCCACTGTTTCTGTGCAAAAGTTAGTGAGAAAATTATGCCACCACTGTGGTTCTACCGCCACCAGCATTTTTCCAACCCGGAACAGAGGGTACCATTATTTCCCATCTGCTCGGCCACTCGGCACCAACCAGTCTAGCACCAGCAGCGTAGGATAGTAGCGTTGCGTTCGATTTGCACGCGAGACGTTGCTTGTTCGATTTTCCTTTCACACCTGTTCTGTCGCTACTAAAACTACTATGCCATCCCTTACCCACACTCCCTGTTTCTCTCTCTCTCTCTCTCTCTCTCTCTCTTGTAGCAAAGTAGCAACTCCAAGCTCGCAGCCCAAACTTTTGCCATTCCGGGCCGTTTCCGGACTTTTGGGAAGTCTTCTCCCGGCGCAAGACCATCGCCAAGATAGGCGC
>AXCO02002671.1:0-27235 GCA_000473525.2 Anopheles melas | reverse complement strand
ATATTTTACTCTTGTAGGAATCATGATAGTTGTTTACGGTATTTGAGCAGGTTTATGCCAATTGTAATTAAATAAATCACATATACAATACCAAAGCCGTGCTATATTTATCGGCAACGACTGTAATGTTAGATATTTTTACAGATTTCAGGCTATTAGAATAATGGTTGTAAAATATTTTGATCTACCCTTTGTCTTTGAATTCGGTATTTTTGTTCTCCATTCAACGTGTTTGGATTATATGTGAAATAAACAGGGCATCAACATATATTACTTAATAATGTTATAAAGATACATCAAACAATAACAAGTGGTCTGGATGTGCTTTGCAAAATTTCCCAAAGAAATTTCCACCGTGGTAATACGAACACGCACCGCGTTTATAATAAATGCCCAACAAGGCGTTACCCTATGGCTGCCGGGCTCATGTAATTGTCATAAATAAAATCACACCGTTTGAGCGCAAAGTTTCGTGATATTTTTTTCTCGTACACGATCACATACACACGTGTGTAAAACTCGCAGCCCCGTGCGAGCCACCGTACCCGTACCCCCGGAGCTGATGCTCTGCGGGGGACACTTTTTATAGCAGTGGATGTATTTTGTGTGTGTGTTTTTTCCCGTCTTTACTTATGCTCAACGAATGATAGCACTTTCGTGGTACGTGGTTTGCGGTCGTTTGCCTTTGGGAAAGGAATTAGTGCCTTAGCCTCGGTGCGCTTGTCCGTGCTGCAGGCAAACTCCGCCATAAAACAATAAAGTACATTTATCTCCGTGAATTCGCGTGTATCGTCGATCCGTTCGTTGCATGCACAGACATGGGCAATGCACGATGCTAACCGTGGTCGTCTCGGCTGGTTGGCAGGAAAATATGACAACTGCGTGAGTGCGCCCACGTGTCGCCGTTCTACCCCCGCTTACAGGGCGGTATTACCGAATGGACAGTTACCATCCACGTGGATGGCATGAAATCGACGGCGTTCGGTAAACGTTCACTGGATCGGAATTCACTACGAAGACACTACTACAATGTGTGTCCGGGTCGGTAGGAGAAAAAAATACGCAAAATAAAAACACCGTTTCTTACCCTTTGGCCAGTATCGTTATTACTTCTTCGTTTTTTAAGTGTATATTACACTATCACCAATCGGTCTACTCGTTCAGCTCGTGCATGCTCTTCCGGCTGATTGCTCTCATAACATTGCTGTGTCTTCGCACGGCCTCGTGCGCTGACATTATTTGATAACGGAGTGCGAAAGTGAAAAACAAAAACAAAACACAAAAAAACGGCAGGCATGCATGCGTGTCTTACTACGCGCGCAACATAAACATCATTCCGGTCGCCGTAAATTGTGTGTGCCTTTATCGGCAAAGATGATTCGACTAACCGATGCGCGGTGGTGAAGGAAGCATTGTTTACGGCGCCTGGTCTGCTTTGATTGCATGAATAAAGGGAAACGGATTTCCCGAGCACGACGAACCACGCCAACCATAGGGAGGGAATGCTAAAAAGCTGCCACCACACTCGTGCGCACAGCCGCGTTTGTGTCCAAGTGTGCTCCGCTGCCCTACTATTGTTGCGATACGTAGCGGGCGCGTACAGAAAGTGGCAACTTGTGTTATATATATTTTTTGCTTTCCACAGCCGAACATCGGCCCATAGGAGGATCCGTTTGCCCCAGCGCGCAATCAAAGCGGATCGCGGAAAATGAGCACAAAGTGACGAACAAAACGAATGAGAGTGAAGAACCGCGCGCGCCCTCAAACACAAAGTGTGCCGTGTGACGGTGAAGGCCTGTGCGTTGGCCGTATTAAATAATAACCTCCCGCGTTGAATGATGATTATGATGTGTGGTGCAGCTACTACTCGGGCGTTTCTTTTTCGTTGGGGGTGTGCTAGTATGTGTTTAAGTCGATAGTAAAGATGCAATTGCCTCGGTCGGAGGATAGGATTAACAAGCCTGCCCGTCGTAGATTGAAGGGTAATTGGTATTATGTCTGCTTTGATGGAGAAGTGCATTCGCAACGGGTGCACACTTCTCACATTTCTGCCTGTCGACACGCATTTCCGCATGAGTGGTTATCGCCGGGGAGGATAGTTGACGTAAAGTAAGGTGACACTTATCTGATGTCAAGGGTGGAGCATACGGATGCTTATTTCTTAATATATTCTTCACAATTACACTATCGTTCAATCAACTGTGGAATAGGCGAGATTTAGCAGTGTGAGTCACGCTTTTAAATACACTGTGATATGCAGATTGAATTTATATACAAAATCTGCCTTACATATGTATTTGAAAAGTTAGAAGGATTTGGTATATGAACGTTTTATTCAGGATACATCAAATTCATTATTTTTTTATTTGCTATTCTTGCTGTTTAAAATGTTACTGTCTAATAATAATCTGCTTTTTTTGTCTTTTTTTGTACTTTTTCGTCCCTAGCGAATAATTCGGTGTACGTCTATTTATCTATTGGCGGGTGAAATTGACTTCTAGAAATAATTCTTTCACTATTTTGTAAAGAAGAAATAATTTTTCAAATCTTTAAAGTTTTAAGTTATTGAAAAAAAATATCAAAAAATAGAATCAGTTTCCGTTGTGCATATTTTCTGATGTAATATTTCTGCTCCTGAGTATTGACCCTTACATGTGCAATTAAATTAACTTCTTTTAGTGTTGGAAATCAATGAATGCCAAATTATATTCCATTTTATTGTGCTTTTGAAATGTGTCTGATGTGAACAATCACATTTTTGTTATCTATTTCTGTTAATCTTTTTCAATTGTTATAGTTTTCTTCATGAACAGCGTGGTACAGTATCTTATTATTATTTGATTATTGAGTATTATTGTTATTATAATTATTATTTTTATTATTATTTTTACTATTTTTATTATTATTTTTACTATTGTTATTATGATTTTTATTATTATTATTATTATTATTATTATTATTATTATTATTATTATTATTATTATTATTATTATTATTATTATTATATTTAATTACACATTTTGTTTAAATATACAGGCAACCATCGAGATACGATGATTCGCAGATACCATGATTTTGGTTTTGTTTTTGACAATTTAAACCTGTCATTTGGAAGGGTTTTTTTATTTCTTAATAATAACCGTTACATACACAATTATGAAGATTCCCTAGGCACTCAAATGGATATATTGAATATGGATATCGAGTAAGCGACTTTTGGAATCAAACTAATACATTATAACATTGTTTTAGTTAAAGTACACGAGGTTTCGACTCTTCTACTTGTATTATAAACTTTGTATTGAAAAATATTCTGCTTACGACTTTTTCTATTTGCACCTTGCTTTGGGAAATTTTTTCGGTCCCAAATAAAGTCGTATCTCGGTGGATACCTTTAATTTCTTAAATATTTCTGAATGGCTTTAATTTTTAAAATAAATGGCCTCAATGCGTAGTGTATTGCTCTTTAGTTCATAGTTTAAATGTAACCCATAAACAATCAGCAAAAGTGGAAAGATGATAATGCTTTGTATAAAAAAGATGAAAGATTTTTCACATTTTCAATTGTGAACGAAAACATATTTGTTTGCATACAGAAGAATTTGTGTTGAAATGAATATTGTAAGGGAGCTTATCGATACAGCTAAAGTGAGACTATTCAAACATTTTCCTAAACAATGAATCAAGCTGATTTGTCTTTGTTGCGAGTTATTCCTATACTTTTGCAAAGAACCGAATTATAACGAACAATAACAAACAACAGGTGCAAGATAGGAAGGTCGCTTTTACTGTCAATAAAAGGTAATGTTATCCTATTAACTACAATCTAACATTCGTTTGGTGCTTTGTTCTGTAAAAACATCGATTTAATCTTGGTAAACATTTCTTCTGTGCCCCTCAAACGGCACACATGTGCACGAAGCTACACGAAATGCAGTAGGAAAGCGATGCTTTAATAACACTTTCGTGAAAGAACAACCACAGTAATTAAATAAATGCACTTTTCATTGCAAAACCCTTCTTTCACCCCGAAGGTTTCGGTTGCACCAGCTCGAGCCCAGTCACATCTGTTGTTACTCGGTGCTCGCGTTGTTCGCTCAACCAGCCAGCTCGTTTTTGCAGCGCAAGTGAACGTAGGTCGATGATTGCGACAACTTAAATGCCCCACAGTCTCCCTTTGGCCAAAGGAAAGGAAAGCGCTCACAGGAAAGGACGCGCGGCCATTACCGACCACTTACCCAGGGTGATATTTGTGAGAAAAACAAAACCCCCTTCAAAATGCAACCAATCAGGAAATGGCATTTAAGAGAGTAACTATCCCCAACGCCAAACCAACCGCTCGTAGCAGGCGCGTAGCTCAATTACAGGGTTTGCTCGCAGAGGAGGAAACAGCAGCCGGGTGTTTGGTAGGGAATTATTTCGGAAATGTAGCAAATGGTAAAAGAAAAACCGCTCGTACAACTACTCTATCTAATTTGGGCGTTTGCTTCGCACAACCCCGCGCACACACTGCAATTATGGCACGGCAGAAACAACATTATCATAAGCATTGAACAACGCCTTGTCGTCGATGCACAATTAGCTGTCGATTAAAAGCCATCCGCTGCAGAGAGGGCACAGATGCTACTCAAGCACTTGCAGCGATTGGGAAATGTGTCGCGTTCCGTTGGCATTGGCCAACGTAAGGAAAGGGCCATGTGGTGATGGTGGTGCGCACACTAGGATGGTATTGTCAGCCCGCAGCTCTATAGGGCATGATAAATGGAGTGCGGAGTCTCTTTACTTCACTCGATTATTTATTCAGTACCACCGCCGCCGTAGAAATGCAAAACTCTGACACACGAGAAGGGCGGGAAAAAAACCCGCCACACGGCCCGCGATGGCTTCCCTCTTCTGTGCGTACCACGGAGACGTTGTAGGGAAGAAAAAATGTTGCTTGACAACAATCATCTATATTTTGTCACAGGAAACACACATACACATGTGGTGCCCGAGAAGAGCGAATGGTATGAAACGACCGGGTAAAGCATAAATAGTACCATCGTTGGAATTACATTAGGCAAACTTGTTTGATATACAATGTCGGCTGCCAGCAGCAGCAGCAGCAGCATCGACGTGGTGAAGTCATTAACGACAACAGGCGCGGACCCAGCTGATTTCGGGAAGTATTAATATTCGTTATTAGGCAAACGCAATCGCGCACGGATGTGGCTGACATAAAACTGTCCTCAAGGAAACCCCACACAGGCATACTGACGACACACACACGCGCACACAATGCTGTGAGCGTTTGAGGGTAAAATTATAGCGCAAAAGAAAGCTGGAGTTTAAAATATGCGTGTGATGTGCGCGCTGGGAAAACTAAAACATGTTCCCATACCGGACGCCACGACCACCGCGGGATGACAGTAACGCCGGTGCTAGTGGGCGTAAATGTGTCAAGGGGGAATTGTAATTTATGGAAATGCATAACCACATACGAATGCCGTGTCATGTGCGTTTGGGTTTCGTTGACGGTTTGGCAAGAGCTTTGGCGGGAAAGTAACGATGATACAGTCAGGAATAACGATGATACAGTCAGGATGATACGTTCAGAATAGACTAAAAAGTGCAATTTTTTTGTTCGTAAAAGAGCACATTAATTAATTTAAAGCCGGACTATAAAGGGAACGGTGTCACATGATGAGCGAAATGTTGCGAAAGACTGCTTGGGTAGTTGCAATTAGTTGGAGTAAATGTAGCAATATTGTAATTGCATTGGCATTCGCAAAAATAAATAAAGGTATTCTTAGATGAACATAACTAAGAACATAAATGTTTGGCGTAGATCGCAATTCAATTAAAATTTCTAAATTGTCAAACTATAAAATAACACTTTTATCGATTTCTTGGCACTTTATAACTCATTTCTCAACCAAAACTCACGCAAATGACAAACGTTTGCCAGCTCTATGCAGTTAAGTTTCTCCTGCGTTCCCCTTAATCTGCATTAACGATCGATTCAACCTTTTTTTCAAACCGACAGTTTCTTCCTGCCATGGATTATAACATCGTTGTGGTTGGTCGGTCCTGTGCCTGCAGAAGAACAAATTTACCATCAATGACTACGCTCAGTCGATGCAATGCGGCAAAACGCATTAAGCCATAATCCCATGCCCATGGCCAGGAATTCCATTTCCTAATCTCAACTAGATTAATTTTTATGACCAAACTTATCCACTCGCATTCCCCGCGTTTGCGGTGCAGCACCGCCGGACTTGTGAACATCGTGTGCGGCCGCCGATTGTTCCGAACGTACAATCGCATCAATCAAGCCATTTCATGAAATCGTTTTTCGGCAGGTCCCTCTCTCTAGCAACTGCTTACCGGTTGGACCATGTGGTGTGGTGGCGGTGGTTGGCCGTTTTGGAATGCTGAAAATCAATCACATCCCATCGATTTTCGGCTACGGCCAGGGAACGCTCCAAAAAGGGCCACAACGTGTTTAGTTGGGATCAAAATGGAAGAAGGGCGGACAAAGAAAGAGCGGAGCGTCTATCAATGAAAGCGAAATGAAGAGAAGAAGACAGGAATGGTTTGCTGGCCGGCAACCGTCATGCATGGGTTTTTTTTCCTGTTTGTGTTCCCCTTGTAAAGCCGGTCGGTAGAGTTTTAGCCAGCCATTCCCTTGTTTTATTATGATTGATGCCCCGAAGGCTCAGCGAATTGGAAGCAATCAGTCTCCGGATGAATGAAGCCATGAACTCCCGAGACCCGAATGTACACGCTCGTACTCTGAGGTACACGCAAAATCGAGGAACACACAGAACTCCTCTCCCTCGATGGTCCCGGAGAGCGCCAACGTGGCCAGCGATTCCAATCCGAAATATGCCAAAAGATAAAATAAGGCAACAGTGAAACCAGGGAACCAGCAACACGGAATCTCTGAGGCGACTGGCTTTGTACACGACCGGTGGGGCTTATGCTGGAGATGGAAAATAAACAGATAAACGGAGCTGATGGAAGGATCTGGAGCTGGGTGGATAAAATACATCCGTGGTGTAGGATAAAAACTGCAGGCGTTTGCTGGCCACATAACCGAACTGGCACGGAGACCGAGAAGCTGTGGAACTGGTCGAGCGGAGAGCGTATTGAATTTGGGCCCGAAAAGCTAACCGCAGCAGTGTGGCCGGCAAGGTTAATTAGCATAAATTTATTAATCATATATTTTATACCCGGTGCAAACCTTTGCTTGCATACTGTAGAGAAAAAGGGAAAGAGGGAACCATGGAATGCCTCGCCAGTTTGATTGTGGGAATAATTTATACAATTTCATGTTTCAACTGCCGCATGTGTCTCTCGCAGGGCACACGTACACAGCGACAACGACGTGCCTTAACGCAGAGCACTATTATTATTATCATTATTAATATTATTATTATCTGATTTTCATTCATCAGTCACAGAAGGAAAATCAACCGAATCAATTCCTTCGGATCCCCTATATACGAGAAGGGATGGAAAAGCGAACGGAAAGGTGGCAACTGACATTCGAAAAATGGTGGGGGAGGGGGGATAAAAAATGGACGGAGGCAACAACGGTACATGTATAATTCATCTTGCCGTAAACATAAAATTACGAATAATGATCGATTGTTGGAAATAACAATAAACTATACATTTATTCACAAATTCCATTCGTCCGTTGCGTTCGTTGATTGCAAGGTGAACCTTCGCGCGTACAAGCCCGCCGTGCGTGAGGCCGAGTCGATAAAATCATCCCCGATCGGGGTGCGGGAGAACGGAACGGGTGAGACAAAAAGCGTCGTTAATTTTCCATTTCATTACGCTCTTTGGAAACAACAAGCAAGTTCCTTTTTTCCTCCCGATTGCTCTGTACTGGAAGCAGTGTGATAACAACACAGAAAACTTGCTTACTCTCCGCGATCTGACCGTACTGCGGATGCTAGAACCGACCAACTGACCCTCGCTCGTCTGCTGGTTAAAATCATTTGAAACTAAGAACCATACTGTGTTCTGTGTAGCTGTAGGGCCGACAGGCGATTCTGAACGAGCAATAAAGAAACATTCATTGTACACACAGCGACAACTTGTTTATCCAAGTGGCCACGTTCCCAGCCATGAACGCATACTGCGCTGTGAGCGCTAGCGGAATGAATTCTAAAACTGCAGACCCCTTCTGCCAAGTATCTCGCTTAGGACGGACGTGTCCGCAGATAACAACGCCAAAGTCAATTATTATCATACCATCGAGGGAGTCGAAGATGATTACTCATCATGACCGAAGCCTACGCCCTTCCGGCGAGACCATCAGTGCGTGAGAAGAGCCCATGATATGCTCTTTATGTGCGAGGAGCTTCACTTCCTGGACGTAGGACGCACCCCTAGTAGCGGGCGTACGCTAGTATCACTCGTCAAACAAAACGGTCCTACAATGCCAAACGAAGGGAAAAGATAGCTGCCACTATCATACACATGTTGTGAAGTTTAAGGCAATTCCAGACAGTGAAAAGAGAGAAAACAACCTTCACCTACTCGCACACACAAACTGGCAACAAAAGGATGTCCATCTCGATCGCTGGAGGTCCGTTTAGAGTGAGCAGAAACCACCTCGCCCGAGATTTTTGGGATGTTTGTTGTGTATATGTTGTGCTGGAATTGAGCAGAATGAAGATAAATTAAGATGAAATATGTCACCAACAGATAGCGCAAAGTAGCATGAATCGGGATAAGCTTGAACCATTGTCGCTGCTGCCACCGCTAGGGACCTAAATGCGGGACCGAAACGCTTTTCAGCTTTACCCGCGAGTATGCCTGCGTCTGCATGCGTTAAGAAGCAACTGGAAAAAAACATTTTTCAGTAGAGTTAAATACTATATTCTATTTTCAAATGGAACACCGGTACGTTTACAGTGGATGCATTGTTTATAGCACTCCGTTGTGCGGTGTTTGAGAAGAGGTTGATTGTTCGCAATGGGAACAGTACAGAAGGGTACCCGTCTAAGAGAAGAGTCACTCTCAAAAAACGACAAAACAATCGAGCCTTCTAGCCGAGACGACAAATGCCAAACCATAGCATTTTAAAGCGACCTCCGTCGTGCCGGGCGGCAGTACGTCCTGTAGGTTCTGTAAATTCACGTCACAACGGGTTGACTTGGGTCGTAAATGACAGCAACGCTCCAAGATTACGGGCTTCCCGTGCCTCACGTTCCACCTACCGAGCGGGGACGGCACACAGCAAGTCTTGGTGTGTGGCTCTCGGTTCGTCGAGAATTACCTCCAGCAGAGTCGCTATAAACAGTACGAATAGCGAAAGTAAAATCATAGCCAGGGTAGCTCTTATCCCGAACGTAACCGTGCTTTGCTTGCTCAGTGGCTGTCACGTTAGGTTAGTTCCAAGCGAACGCAGGCAAAGGCACCGAAAACGGCCGTGAACAGGGATGCAGTTTATGGTGCTTTAAAATTGTACTTTTAATTGAAAAATGTGACGTAAATTATGATCCATGCAGTGTGTGCACCTCGGCATGTGAAGGGCTAGCATATGTGTGTTGGGGTTCGAAACGAATGAGCTCCGCTTGGTTAGGAAGAAAAGTTGACCACAAACGTGGGATGAAACGACAATCATAATAATGATCTCTCCCACGTACGTGTATTTAATCTATCGGGAGGAAATCGTAGGTGTTGGAGAAGGGATTAGAACAATCTCATAAGCTTGAATCTTATTAAAGATTTTAGTGATCTTGGCTGTGAGAAGGGTGGATTATAGATGTTCTCATTCTTCGTTCAAGTATTGCACACAATGAGGTTGGTATTGGTTGTCATAATGGAAGAAGCATCGGAGTTTATGTTGTTCACATAAACAAATGTTAATAGGTTCATTAACCTCAGTTTTTTTCAAAATTGATTGCATGAAGCCAATCTGTAACAAAGTAGCAATGTATATGTTCAGGAAATTCCATAGCCTCAATTTGTTAATGCATATTATTGTATTAAATTTGAATGCATGTGCTTATTAAAAGCTATGTAAAAAATATACATAATTGAACAAGCCTACATTAGGATTCCGTAAAATTCTAAACCCTGCGATACGCTGCTCCAGTACATAATTTCATTAATATTCAATCATTATGCATGTAAAATGCCTAAATTACAATGCAAGAAAAGATTTGCCAATCTTTCCCTTCCAAAAGCCATTTCCGAAAATAGCACCGATTTCTCCCTCTCTAGACAGCCGGACACCGGAATGAATAATGGGTTCGTCTTTGCAATAAAACATCGGCAAAATGCTCTGGGAACTTTGCCCAACTGCCATCGACAGCACGAAGCGGAGCAGCTCAAGCATAACGAAGGAAAATGGTTCATTTTGAAGTTGGAGGTCGTTTGCAAAATTTAGAACCTAATTGCTCAGTCTTGCACACACACAAAGAAACTCTTCGTCTTCTTTGGCTGCACTCTGGACCGGTGTCCGGTCAGGTCCATTTATTGCACCCGGTAAACCGTTCCCGCTCCCAATCCCCAGGCTAAGGGTTGTGATCGGCACAAGGAGGACCGGAGGACAGGACATGCATTATTATTTCGTTCACCCATTCTCGTGGCAGAAACATGTAACTAGCCGTCTCTACATAACCACTTGGGTGAGACTGGGCCCCGGGTACATGAAAAGAAATTTGAATGCCAAATGACCCAACCGGGAAACGCTGCACATTTATTTCAGGAATGTATTCATAGATATTGAGTGAGACAGAGAGATAGAGAGAATGGGCAAAAGCATATACAGGAGCATTGCAAATCGTTGTCTTCCTCCGGTGTGGAATCGTTTCAGAATAACCACGACCACGGAATGCTCTAGTGGACTCTGGAGTATTTCAATGTAACTGGACCGTCTCGAGAATACTCCAATATTCCACTATCTCGCCATAATAAACTGGGAAAATTATTGTGTACGTGCATCATTGAACCAACTGTGGTCGAGGGGATTGCAAAGATATCCAGAGGAATCTAGTGAGTTGTGGGTATTTTCAGTATTGTTGTTAGATACTGTAAAACGTATGGTCGATTTATTTTATCCTTGAGTGACGAAGAATCGTTTCTATAACAGTAAAATTCTTCCCTCAAGTGTGTGGCAATGAGTACAGGTAAGAATGTTGTTAGTTAGAATAAACCATCGCTTTAGGAATCCTCACAGGTATTTTAGTTTTATAGAATGCAAGAGTAAAGGATAAATATTTCCATCCTTCTTAAAGCCGTCCACGAATCACACAAGCAGTCATATCCGCAAGGGATAACTTCCCGGTATAACTTTTCCCATCAAGCGATCCACTTTTGCTGACACATTCAAAGCTAGTTTCGGCACAGTACAAGTCCCAAAACACGGTAGCGTACACCAAGGTGGCAGAGACTGAGAATTTCATTCCCGTACGAGTGAACAGATTCCAGCGGCACAACTACGCTAGAATGTTCCATGCACATGACGATAAAGGAAGAAAACATCAAGTTTATTAGGCAATCCAGAGGCACAAAGCGGCAGAGAGGTGAGGAATCTGAGGACGAAAGTATGAAAACTTCAAAATAAATACACGTATACTACACACACGCTAACCACGCTACCGGTTTCTCATCCTGGTTTTTCGCTTCAGAGATCCTGTGCTCTTCGGTCCTGAAAAATGTACCCGACGGGACGGGCATCCTATCGGGCGGTCCGTACAGACGGAGCCAGAGAACATTGTTTAAACAACCAAAAATTTTAATTTTAAACTTCAATATAAGATCATAAACATTCCTGCTACCTCGCACGGTTCAGTGCCGTTTCTGGTCGGTTTCGTCTGCCTTGTGCAACGTGTGTACGGGAGAAGTGAGCAGTGTGCATTCCGGCCAATGTGAATCTGTGTAGGGAGAGAGGGTCGTCTGGTCGCGTCGGGATGGTAGAGTTGGATTTTAGTTTTCGTTTTTAGGCTACTCAAAAATCCGGACTAAAGTGAAGTTACCGACCGCAAATAAAGAGAGCAGGCCTAACGACACCAATGTCTGGGATAGGGAATGTATATGAGGAGTTTGGCCGTACATGGAATAGTATAAGCTGGTTCGGTATAAGCTGATTAGTTTATTTTACGCCCGGATAATCGGAAACGTTTGTTTTGACACACAGAATTGCAGAAATAAGTTTTCTCTTGCTTTATAACCCAAAATTTCAATCTGCAACATGCATAACGCTACGACGTAGTCGGAAAAGGAAAACTCAGCATAAATACTCCTATTTGCTTGAGGAATTTAAGAATAATTCTGCTCTTAGGGTATGCTTCCACATCGTCCCACCGCGTGTATATTATTGCAGCCGTCATCGTCAACCATCAACCGCATTCCAACAGCTCATTTGGTTGATTATTTGCACAAATGGCGGTAGCCCTTTTCGATCAATCATTCAGCGGAAGGTTCGTGAAGCGTGGAAACCACAACCCACCTGCTCCCTATTCGCGTATGCTTGTCACACGGCTCGGCGAAAACGCTAGGATGTGCTTGGTAGCCAATTTGTGTGACTAGCATTTGGCACCAGACATGCTGAGGCAAGCACCGGCAAAGCATATGCCACAACGTGCGATTAAACAGACATAAAATGCCCTCATCAGCACAAGCAGCAGCAGCACCACCAGCGTCATAATCAACATCATCAACGAATGATGATTGCGAACGTTTCCCCCTATTGCGTCGACTACTGCGCAATGCGTTGCAGATTATGGTGAAAAAAAAGAAACACTGTGGAATGTAGAACTGCATTCAAAACATTCCCGTTCAATTGGTGTGTCGACATAGGAGGGCAGAGAGCAAAAGCGAAACGATGACTGCCGCTTTTCACGTGCGCTATATTGTGGTCATTTTGATAATCAGAAGTTGGCAGCACCGAACGACGTAAAGTGTTTTTCGTTCTGTTGATTCTGTACGGTGAATCGCGTTTATTCCAAGTGGCGTCAAAGGTACTTTTTTTAAGATGCATTATTTATTTGCCATCTAAAGAAGAGAGGCATTGAAGTTCGCGGTTCGTCGCATATACTCTATCGTTTTGAACAGAAACACCTGCCGCTCGGCAAAATATTGCGTTTCGATCTTTACCACCGACTGAAAAAAAAAAATTCTAAACGAAGCAAAACGTATTATTCATTATTTACACAGTTGTTTTCTATCGTGAAACTTTTACCCGTATCCGGTGCTGCCTGCACTGAAGTGCAGTCTCGGAGTAAAGTGCATTTCTATCCAAACCAACTAAAAAAAGGAGAATAACAATAACACAACAGCAGTGCTTGCGTTTTTATTTTGTTGGTCTATCTAGTGACGAGAAATAACATAAGGACAGAACGCCGAAGGTATCTAAGAGTGGGAGGACACCCTTTTTGCTCCGTGTGCGCTTGGACCATCGCATGAATGCATTTGGCTGCGGTTTTTAGGAAACCACTTACAGCCGCCAATCGGGGAAGGGGAAAAAATAAATAATCGCTCACCGTTGAAGCGTACAAACAAACAAACAAACCAAACGGTTCAGTCCACTGTCCTGTGTAACTGCATCGATTGCAGCCGAGCCTCGGGGTAGTACGGTTCTTCCTCCCAAAATCCCTCCATTCTTCGTCGTGAAAATCGATCACCACCTGCATCTTTTCAGCATGTATTATTGCATTTCGTGCTGGCAACCGGGAGAAAGTTATGATTTACGGGCGAACGGTTGACGGTCTTTTATTATTATCCACTCGATCGATAATCGACCGCCCAAGGAATGGCTGGAACATCGCGGTCGTATTTGTTGGAGGTTATGCTAATGTTGCAGAATAGTTTTGCGGGCCAGTTTCCTTTCTTCACGACACGCCCGAAATGCCGCAAATGGTCCAGAATTGATAATCGGCTTATATTTTGGGAGGGTATAGCAACATTTTTGGCAACCCCGAAGACATCGCTGTATGTGTATAAGCCTGTTTTGCATTCAAAATGGGTTGCCAGACCTGGGAAGGGGAAGGATATTCGACTACAAACGATTGAACAAGTTGCTTGCTCCCCGAGTGTAGATGGCAATGAGAAATTTACTCACTTTTGTTGTCGCTTGACAATGACGAAAAGGTTTGACGTAAACTTTGGCGAGCTGTTTATGCCATTTCCGTTTGGAGCGAAACTTTACACATTCAAACTACTTCAGGGGAGGGGAGGGGCTCCTGTTGTGTGTTTCACGTTGATTGATCGGAACCATTTTACCCTCGAAGCCGTCGCTTGTCAATGGAATCGGCAGATTATTTTGCATCTTAAAGTGTGTCCCCGCTAGTAGGAGCAGTGGGCGACTTGCCATCCGATTCGCCGATCCCGTCAGCTTCATCGAAGGCGACTTGATTGATGCATTATAGTTCCCTTTCACTGCATCATAGGGTTGGCGTCCTATATCACACGCAAACAGGCACAAAATACATCAATAGACATGCGGCACTGCTGCAGCTGGTGCGGCCTGTGTCCGTGGCGGAGTTCGTTTTTCTCAAGCCTTGCCAGAGCTTCATCATCACTGCGGCTTTCGTGATAACTGAATTTAAATGTCCAATTACGCTCACTGACTTCGGCTTTTTTTAACGACGCCAAGCAGGAACAGCAGAAGAAACAGAAAAAAATCTCGTTCATGTTGTTCGACCTACGCTGTCGCGCCGGTGACGGGGTGCGGCAACGATGAGAAGACGGAAGGACGCAAACCTTGATTTAAATTGATTAACACACCCGGGCGCGCTGTTTCTTGCTCAGCGATGGCAGCGAACTTCCGCCCCTATCCGAGGAACGCCCCAAACAGCCGTTCGCGGGAATGATCGGCAAAAAGGAAGCAAGGAAAAAAAATCGAACGATCCCATTGCTCTCTCGCGTGGGGTGCACAGCGAGGGACGGAAAACATGAGAACATTAATTTTGATTATCTTTTCTGCGTTGTGTCGGGGCTGTTTTTTTTTTGGTTCATTCGTTTCCCTTTCGCCTTCTTTTCAGTGATCTTGTTTTGCATCTGCGAGTTTCGCCCGTGCGTTGTAGACAGTTTCAGCGTTTCTTATGCTGGGTGAGTGTTTTTGCCAGTTCTTGACGCCCCGCGTAACATCCTCACCCAACCGGGAAATTTTAGTTGTTGGAGCTTGGTTCTTTCCACCACCCAGCATACGCTCTCGGTGGTTGTGGGGTTGCTCCAATTTCTTCACCAACTGCTTTGCACCAAACCCCGTCCCATACACCACACTTTCCTTCACAGCAAGATCGTCGTGTCGCGACAGTTAGTTTCGCCTGCAGTTCGCCTTGGGTGTTTATTGTGAGACAAATACCATCTCCCACCCGCCGGTTGCTCTCACGCTCAACGGGAGCTGGCTACCGTTTGTCTCAATTGTTACCGACGGGTTGTCAGCGTCACATACCTTACCGCGTCGTCCCGTTTCCCCCGGTTGGTGTTTCTGCTGCGACGGCAGGCCCACAAGAAGGACCCACGGACGGCCTCATAACAGTCGCACAATCTCAATTTGGGTTATGATTTTATTTATCCCTCCCGGGTATGATTTATTGCCTGCATTTTGTTTAGACAGCAGCAGCGTTGTGTGACGAGTATGTGTGTGTGTATGTATAGTAATCATTGGAGTAGATAGCAATGGCAACATAACAGTTTACGACCCATGGGATTATATGTGACGGGAGTTTCCCGTTTTAGCCATTCCAAGATTGATACCATAATACGATTTATGTGTAATTGTGAGTGCTGTTAATGTGCTTTGTTAAACATTTTGCGTTGAAATAACCAGTGCATGCGAGCATGTAGTATGTATGCATGTTTTTTTTTGTGCAAGGAGAAAAAAATCTTCGCAAGACATGTTTGTATGTATGTATTCATGTATGTATGTATGTATATATAACTAATGAAGGTTTTAAAATCGTCCTTTTCACAAAAGTAAAAATTGAAAACTACCAACAAGCAGTTCAAATAGAGAATGATAATCTAATGGTCTCTTAGTTAATAGATAAAAAAGACGATGATATTTGCCAAACAAACCAATAATGCAATCGTCAACGAAACCAAAAAACATGATACAATGAACAAACAAAAAAAATAGTTGAGAACTGACCGCTAGCAAAAATATTCCAACAAACCTTTACGGCAAATAAATTGAAACTCCTTCTTTACTTATGTTGAAATGGTAGAAAA
This sequence comes from Anopheles melas, assembly GCA_000473525.2. NCBI lineage: Eukaryota > Metazoa > Arthropoda > Insecta > Diptera > Culicidae > Anopheles > Anopheles melas. Next base: position 11,053 of record AXCO02002671.1, on the reverse strand, counting down.
GGACTGCCTTAAATGGTGTTTGTTGCATTTCTGAAAATATTCGGATTTGATTTTTGAGAGACAAACATGATTGATTTCAAATCCTAGCCAAGAGGCTATTGCAGCTAAACGGCTCTATAGAAATAAACAAACATCAATAAAATCCCGGCATGTAATAAAACCATAAATTATGCGACGAATGATATTCACAACTAGCGTATGCAGCTCCAAATTTGGCCCATTGTTTTAAAAGTCATCATCATTTACCTTCACTGCTTGCCTTGTTTGGTTTTCATGCTGTTATTCTTCTTTGTTTTCTTATTGGATCCAAAGGAGTGTGTTTTCTATATTCTCATTCTTTTTCTGATTAGAATTACTTTACGGTTTAAACCAATCGATTGCATTAAATCGATTCTACTATTGTGCCCCTTTCATATAACGTTGGTTTATTGAATGATCCAAGTGATTGAATTCAATATACCTTTAATGACCAAAGACTTCATAACGGCTGAGGAGAGTTTTACATTTGAATCTTTTTGAAACGATGTATCTTAACCTCGCCTAACGCCACGAATTCATAAAAAATCATACTTGCAAAAAAAATGCACAGAAAAACACAAACTTCCATGGAAATGCTTGTCAGATGGTGCAAACTTTTATTGAAACCAAACAAACATCTGCCTGGCAAGCGGATTTTCTCTCGATTGCATTCATTCCGCGTTCCCGTTTGTTCTCCCGGGAGAAAGTACGGAGTTTATGTTCCCGGAAGACTCGTCCTGTCCGTCCAGTCCGTCCTGTTAGGGGATAGTCCTTGATGAAAGGGATGTTGTTTACAGTCCGCGTCTAGTGAAGGCCTGAGCGATGGGGCCAACATTCTTCAAGGCTGTGGCTGCATCACGGAAGCTAAGCGTGGCAGTCTGTCCTGGACGGCCGCGGATTTGCGAAACTACCAGAGTCCGGCCACTCAGCTGGACCTTTGCAGCACTTGCAAACAGCACCATGGCCAGTACGGAAAGCAGGACGAAGATTGCTCTCATTTTGGAATGCGAAAAGTTCACGACGTAAGAAGTTCGACTCGGAAGTGTTCCTTGGCACAAGAATGCACAGTGCGGTACTTGATCCATCTGACCGGTTGAGGGTGTAATTTATACCCGTCTTCCAGCGCCCAACCGTTTCAGAACGGATGTTCCAGCACAAATATTTGCAAGCACCACCCACCTGAAGGACATTGACGTAAAATCGACCAACAGTAGGTTGCTTTGTGTGGAAACTGCAGCGCCTATCGATCGTGACGTGCGACAGGCTGGTTTGGAAGAGTGTACAAGAAGCGCCACAGAAGGGGTTATTCTAGATTTAACAACAAATGATTGTTTGTTGAGACGCAAAGAACCATTCGGTTCTAGAATTGTGCGTTACTTTAGAGGTTGGCTGAGAAACACAGTGAGTGTTTTAATTTGAATTGAATCGTGTATGTTTCGTCTGATCATTATGATCATAATTATATTTCAAATCGTCGCTATAGTGATGTAAATAGTGTTGCAAAAATGTCTCCAATGACTCATATCAGTGTCATTAGCTTTAAAATGCTCACTCATGTGACCTTGCTGTACTCTTCCGTGGTGCAGACTTACATTGGTAGCTAAACCAAATGATTAATTACATTAATTACGTTTTTAATTATTATTCTATTTTAATTCCGATTAAGTTGTTTTATCTTTTTGGATATCATAAAAGACTTTTGATGATAAAATCCAATAAGATAACTGGCATTATATATTAATCATTATTTCAGTTGCCAAATATAAAATTTCACATTAAAAAAAAAAACTAATTTGAGTATAATAATATAAAATCTGCCATAATTAGAACAACATCAACAGTTGTTTAATAATCTAGCTAATCAAACAAATAACCACCTAAACAATTCTCAGAAAACTAAATTAATCAGTAAAAACAACATTGAGCATAATTCGCAGTACGTAACGTGATGTGTAAAATGTAGAGAAACAAATCATCAACAAACAACACGTGTGAAAAAAGTGTTTCTGAGTAACAATCAAACCGACCGCCTACGAACTTTGCCCAAATGTGCAATCTATCAACGTCTGCCAGTCACTGTGTGCGCAATACTATACGCACGGCACAGGAACGGTTCCAACCTTCCTCGAAGGACCCGAGGTCCGAGAACCGTCCAAATCCTCCTACATTTCTGGTAGCTGGTGTCCACGTCGTACAACGTTTGGGTACTGGAAAATCCGTGCCGACTGCGGTAGAGGTTGACCAATAATAAATAAAAGGTGGCGACGGCATACATGATTGCACCCGCACCGCTGTCACACCAATCATCGTTGGAATGCTACCAGTAAATTTTTGAGTGTGTGTAAAACTATGTGCTCGCCATCGTTCGCCGTTTTTTCCCATAATGTCACGGTGTCGTGTCCCGAGCTGGTCGCGCGTTGATTGATATTTTAATTAAATTAGTCTGCCTTGCGATCGAACGAGTCTGTCCGTTGTGAAGTACTTCTAACTCGGAGGTCATCGCAAACCACCCGGCGTCTAGTGAGTATCGATGTCGGTGAATACTACTACGGTAGGTGAGCCTCACGACGAAGGAAGGTAATCAATAATTTTATCACATCTCGTTGCTATCGTGCCACGCTGTTCAAATATGGCGTGGAATCTCAAACACGTGTGCACAAGGACGAGTTGTGTGGTAGGGATGTGGAAATAAATCGAATTTTAAGTAAACAAAAGCTTCCCCACAGCAAAAGAGTAGACTTAGAAGATGCTTCTTGCGCATCCGGTTGATTATCAGGATGCTCTGCTCGGTCGATGGCTCCTTTCATGCTTGCAATCGCACGGGAACCGTTTTCCTAACATCCTATTGTAGTCCGTTGTTCGTCTTTGGTTTCTTGCATGGTAAGGTTATGTGATTTATAGCAATGTGTTGTGTGTTTGCTATTTGTATAGCGTTGATTCAAAAGGTAAACCCTGTGATCTAACATTCCCGTGTATGTTGTTACTTAAAGAAAAAGGACACAGTGGTTGAAAAACACGACGTATTTCTTCTGTCATATTTTATCTTCATAGTTCTTTACTTTACCGTCGAAAGTATAAATCCTTTTAAAGAAAAAGAAAAAGCATTAAGTTTTGATTTCGGCTTTGTGGTTTTTATTTTCCAGGGAGAACCTTGTGTTTTGTGTTGTTGGAAATGAAAGGGATGTGTGTAACTGTATACAGGGTAGCTACCGGTGCCCTTCGAAGACCACCAAACCAGTATTTGGATGATATGTTTCTTTTGGTGCGCTCTGAGTGCAATTTAATACAACATAGCAAAGAGATTGTTCGTTTTAGAGCAACATAGAACCGCTTTGTTTCATCATGGCCACTGATGCACATTACAAAACAATGACGATATATGAAAAAAAATCCACGATTACTTCTACAGTTACTAAGTAAAGCTGTGCCTGGTAGTGCTGGCAGAGTCTAACGTGCTCGTTGCATTAATTTGTCCGCATTCCATATGTTTTTCATGTTAACCGGCTCAACTAATCTGATCTTGGCAGATAACATGACGGCCGTCCCTTTTGAGGCTTCATGTTACACGATACTCGACCTCGCTCAGCTAGAACAGGGGGTGGGGAAAGACACTAACCTTTCCCAGTGGCCGCCTCTAAACCGAGAGCCATCTTATCTAATGACACGGCTGGATGGGTTGGATCCATTCATATTTTATACACCCTTCATTCCTGGGATCGGTCCTTAAACTAGTAATGTAATGCCTGATTCGAATCTTTTCCATTTTCCATCTATCCGTTTTTGAAGTGTGTATCCTTTCGAAAATGGGCGATGATGGCGAGACGAGAGCAAGAGCTTAAATGAATCCTGCAAAGAATAGTGATGTCCCACAGGACGCAGACACAGTGTTCGGATCGGACTAGAGAGAGAGAGACACACAAGCTTGCTTACATTTCAATACAGATTCTATCGGGTTGACAGCGTCCACCGCATTTCCTTTTTTACGTTGTATCTTCCAGCTAGGTTTATCGTTGTTGAATTCGTGTCGATGAAGCAAAAATACACATATACAGAAACTCACACGCTCTGCGACAGACGTACAGATGAATACTTCTTTTTTACGATTCCAATATACGATGGCAATATGGTGCGCGCGGATACGATTTTTTTTCTTTCAATAACAACTCCGTCTTGGATTAAAGGACGCAGCACGCTCTCCAGCACGAAATGAATGGGATCGTTAGTTTCCAGCGTCGTATGTGGCGCGCATCAAGAGGGATGAATTTGGCTCCATTATGAAACCCGGTACGGCACAGAAAATGGATGCGATTTAAACATGCTGTGCTGGGTAGAATGGACCATCATTAAGAAAAGTGTGTTTAATAGGTTTAGCACCGCTGCTTGATTTCAAACGTATATTGTCAGTATGCTTTTCTTACAAATTGTACAGTATTACAGTATGTGTGTGCATTTGCATGATAATTCATTGATTAGGAAACCCGCTGGAAGCTCGTGCATTTTGTGCTCAAATTAAATTTGAATAATTTATACCAAAACTTCGATATGCATGATGGTTTTTTAAAAGTGTTTTTAAAAATAAATTCATGTTCATGGAGTGTTAAAATAATGTATGAAACAACTGCTTTCCCGAAATTTAATTGCTTTAATTTAATTTAATTAGTTTAATACTGGAAACTAAACTTCATTTCCATATAGTTAATTTATTTTAATATTTGGACTACTGTATTCGCTTTGTAAGGTTGAAGAAGATTAAAGAAAAAGAGTTCCCTCTCTGCAGGTCGATTGCAATGTAGAAAAGCAGCCAAAGAAAATCCCACCGGTCAATGATAAATTAACTGCAAAACCTAATTTTGTTCGCTTCTCGCAAGTGCCCGGACGACCACTTCACTCTAACCTCAGAATGTTTTCCTAATTCTCTTCCGATCGCACGCGCGTTAGGAAATGGAAATACAATTCTCCTGTGTACGCCCGTCGAAGAGGAACTCTTTAAGGCAAACACACCACCATACCATACCACCAATGATATCGAATAATCCCATCTCCTGTGCTCTGCTGCCGCCCAGCGACCGTGTGGCAGTGGGAAATCAAGCGAATCGATAAATCTTCTTCTCGTGCACACATTTACTCGGGCACCTTTTGGCACGTTCGTCGTCTCCAGCGGAGAGTTGTCTTATGCCGGACAGAGGCGGCAGACACGTTCTCGGGTACACTCTGCGTGTGCGCGCTTGACTGTCCATAATTTGCACAACACCACACCGCGTCTCGTCCCATTTTCATGTCCGACTCACACACAACAGTAGCCGATAGTTTTCCCGTCATCCGTGTTTTTCTTCTTCAATCCGTCAAGGGTTCGGCGCTTACTTTTTCCCAATGAAATATTGAAGCGACTATGTGGTACGAGATGTGGGGGAGGTGATACAACGTGACCAACATTCACTCTCGAGGGGCTGATGACGCCTACCGCAATCAGAAACCCTCGGGCAAGTGAACGCAGCGGCATCCATTCCCTCCGACAACACCCTTATTGCTTTGATGCTCAAACCCTAAATCAAAACATTATAAACGATCTCTCATCGCGTGGCAGACGGTTTACGTTGCGTCGCCGTCTGCCGTGGGGTCGTTTCTAGCACAAGCAAACTCTAGCAACGGAGAACATGCGGTTTGCCGAAGGGAGCGAAAACTGCCGTCGGGGGAAGGACAAAAGGCAAAACAAATGCACGTACCGTAGACAGATTTATGGTGCCGTGATAGGCTAATAACGTCCATGAAAGGGAGTAAAAGGGTGAAAAGGGTATGTGGAAACGGGACGGGATTAATAATAAAAAGAACGCTCACAACACCATGAATCAATAGTGCCGCGGCACAGGGTCAGGGGTACGACGAAGCAGGGTGGTGTGATAGCGGAAGCGACCAAACAAATTGATGTTCCTTGACCAAGAAACAAAAGCAAAGAAGTTGTCAAAAAACTGGCCACACTTGGAGATGCCGGGGATTGAACCCGGGACTTCTCACATGCGAAGCGAGCGCTCTACCACTGAGCTACATCCCCGTGTTGAGTGAGGGTAGTTCAAACACAGTTTTCATCGCTGCGGAAATAGTATCAAGAACAGAATTGAGCAAGAACGTTTATAACGTCTGGTTTTCCTAATCTTAACCAAAATATTAACACTAAATTATTCAATACGAAATTCAAAGGCACACATATTCCAAAACATAGAAACCCCGCGCAAGCTGTGTGGCAAAAGAATCTTCCCGACGAGGATGGGATTCGAACCCACGCGTGCAGAGCACATTGGATTAGCAGTCCAACGCCTTAACCACTCGGCCACCTCGTCACTGTATGTTCCGCTCGTTACCTTGCAACGAGAGCTGCGAAGTTCCTGTTGCCTCATCGCGCGAAAGCGTACAACGTCGCTCATCCACGCCAGAACACGGATGCGCTTCCGATGCGATGCGAGACCATCGAGTTCTGTATTTATTCAGCGGAACGGATCGAAATTAGCTTTGATGTTGTTTCTACTCTTGCTGCTAGAGTGTTTTGCTTTTGCATTGAAATCATGGAACCGTTCAGCCCTATCCAATATCCTGAGAGTGGTGTTTTTCTTCTTCTTCTCTAGAATCTCTGGCTCTGCTTTCGTGTAAAGGGGGGGGGATCTCAACAGAACAGCAGGGGGGGGGGGGAACTTAAGCATAATGCTATAATAATATTATCATCTCATTCTGAGTAAAAACATCAAACGATACTGCTTCTTACCCATATTAGCGCTCTGTCTTATGTTGAAGTTAATGTATTTCCTTTTTTCTTTTGCTTTCAGGGCAAGGCCGCGTTTTCTTTATTTGCTCCCCTGGTTACCAACGTATCGACCCTGATAGTGGTATGATTTAAGGGTCATTGCATTTATTTATGAAACTTATTTATTTTTTTTTTATTTATGAAATTTATGTTATCTAATGCAATCTCATGCTATAAAGTTGTGTAATACTTTTAAATATTCATTTAGACATTAAATCACCGATAAATTACGAGCATCCGTCAGATCTGCTCTGATTAAGCCATTCTAGTTCTTCTCTTTAGTGTCTGAATTATATCTTTCTCTTTGACAGCGAAGAAAATTAACTACCCATAAAAAAACGATCGATGATACGGCAGTGTGGCATCCAATGGGATGCATTACCGAGACTAATAAAATTGTACATAATGTTATGGTGTACATAACTTTCAAATTTATTCCCAGGAGAGACTATACTTACTCCAAGTACAGTATGGAATCGTAACAGACGATGCAATTTGTTCGTAAATGAAAGTATATTCGTAGGTGTTATTAATTTTATTTGATTGCCTCTACTTTTATAAAATACGTTTTTAATGCTTCATCAGACATCTGACTGTTCTTATATAACGACAAAAACTCAATGGTTTTGTGTGTCTCTTATCTCCTTGGTAAAATATAAAGAGTCAGAATCATTCGCTCAGCAAAATTAAAACTTTTTTCTAGTATGGCCAACTATTCCATAAGCAGGATGGATTGGAAAAGTTTATGTTTTCTTTTTTGCTTTTTGTTCTGTTGTGTATAGCGTAATATACACATTCTCGAGATTATTGCAACATCACTTACATGTGGTAATGCGCACATGTGTGTGCACACCTTCCGAGCGATGAACTGTCACGGTAAGAAACTTTGGCAGAACAGCTCACTCCACCTAAACCTTCTTGGGGAGGATTTATATCCGTAATATGTTCGTTTCCATCTCTAGCGCAAGGAGAGCTCACTTCCTCTCAACAGGCAAACGCGGGATACGAAGAAAGGAAGAAGTGATGGCAGCGGAACGGGTCATGCCAAAAGCAAAATCCAATAACGTGCACGCCCGTCTGTCTTGGTCGCTTTGGGGCAAAACTTTTACTCGACAGTTTTTGTCCAGGCTGCTCAGACGCTGTTTGCTTGTGGTACAAGGCCCCTTTGCCTAGCATACAACATCCCTTTTTCGGAGTTAAGTGATGACGTTGCGTTATTTGTCATATTCCAGTCACGGACGTAACGTGTACGGGTAGTATGGCACGACACGAATAATGTTCTTTGCGTAGTGAAATTTCAATTGAACTCCATTCCTTGCCGGAGGAAGAGATGGTTACATCACAAAATGTGCGGAAGGTTTAAATTTGGACTTAAGGAGGCGAGTTGCAAGCATTGCAAAATATATAGCATATAGAAAACGATGCTCCAAAGTGTATAATGGTTAGCTTAAGTGCCAAAAATATGCTGCATCGTTGTCAATAATCCAAGGTATGAAATACATTATTTGTGCGCCTTTTTACTTTTTACAAATAAAGCTATCCAAGTGGAGTCCTATTCATTACCAGATAGCCTTGTTAGAGCACTGTATATTGATCATAGTAGCAACACTATGCTTTCCCTTTCACACTCCGCAGAACGCTCCGGATCAAGTCGAAATGATGGGACAACGTACGGAAATAATAAGATATGAAACTATGCATGCAAGTTGGTGACCGGCATAGTCGAAAGCAGACGACACATACACACGTATAGCGGAATGCCAGAATGCAGAATGTTATGCCCGAAGGGATTGCTTCCCTTTCCGACCAATCCGGTCGAGAGCACCGTTTGATTGCCTTGGCGCGCAATATGTAGTGAGCACACTGTGTTAAAGCCGGCGGCCAACACAGGCATGGAGCATGTACAGCAGAAAAGGGAGGAAAACCCCTTCGGCAAACATGTGTTTCGGTAATAAAGTGTCGTTATGTAATTGCAAAACACGTTCGGTCGTAAAAGTAACGAAAACGACAAAATAGAACAGAACTCGTACCTATCCACGGGCACAGACACGTAAGAGCGTGCTCGCGCGCCATCGGAATGCTTCTAAGGTTGTGCAAGGCGGAGAGGAGTACCAACCCCGCTACCCTTGCCACTGTACTGGCGCAATAAAGCCGAATCGCGAATAATAAAACAGCACTCCGAGTCAGATACACAAGCACGAGTAAGTTGGCAGCACCAGAGACCACCGATATAATGGGCAAGTTTTCGGTTCGAAAGTGAACATCCATTTCCTCGCAAGCGAAAGTAGGGAGGAAACATCCAGTGCAAAGTTTGCTGCAACAACAGCGGCAACATCTCCGGTAATGTTTCTCGTCGGCATGTGACCCGTTTTCCAAAAGATGCTTTTGCTCCGGTTCTTTGGGTAGGGCAAATACCGTGGCAAGAGTGTTTCGGTTACGAACACACTTCTGTGTTTGGCTTCCATTGTCGGACGGAACGAAGGCGCATTTTTCGGTATTAATTATTTTATACAGCAAAGGTATTCCTCGTTCGACCGCATCTTCCTAGGTCCGAACTGTTTTCTTTTGGGCAGAATGTGGCGGCGAGCGAGCAATGCCAACCAATGGCGATGGTCCATAACACTGCTGTCTTCCAGCGTGATGGAATTTCGTTCGATAGCAGCTCGTATAGTAAATGGAATTGAGTTTAATAAAAACACACTTCTCGGAAAGTGGAATTGTTTGGTGGTTTGAACTTTAGACAAAACATCCTTTTCTAGATGTTCCGGAGATGAAGCGAAATCAATGAACATGTGGTAGATCTCCTCCAGCCAAGGTGTGATGATAGGAGAGCGCTGTATGACTAATGTGTATGCAGTTTTTGATTAAATATAATTTAATATCATGTAATTGGAGAGTTAATTAAGAACACAACATGACAAAACATTCCGATATTTCAATGATGGGATATTTGGGATGAGAGGATATTTGCTTTCAAGTCGTAGAAACAATTGCTATTAGTTTTCCCTATATATTTACGAGGTAACGTGGAAGTGATACACGTACTCGAGTCTCCCTTTATTGCGTTTCTTGACACTGCTTGTCGAACACATTAGTAAAATTTTGAGAGATTATGTTGTTTAATATTTTTTCCAATAAATACAACCAGTTTTAAATTCAAATTCATCAGTAAGCCTTGTGCAAAGCACAAATACTTTTTCTAATTACTACTAATTACTAATTTCATCAGCTCATCTGAATGGCCTGCAGCATCTCCAGATTTCAAATCATTGCACTTCGTTATTTTGGGATATATGCTAGGAAAGATCAGAACATTTGAGTTACGACGAATTCAAGAATAATGAGGTTTTAAATAATATCAATATGGAATAAATGGTTTAAATGTTCTTAAACTGTGCTTGTGCCTTATGGTATGTGACATGTAATAGTCCCTTTGTTTTGCATTTACCTAATGTCTTTCTGGCATTAATGGTCTTTAATGAGTCTGTTTCTTATTTGTAAATTTGTAAATTTGTTTATTTCATACATCGGACATGAATCTGCGCGAATGCTTCATTAATATTTAAATTAACATGCAAAGTCGATCCATACTAAGTGACACAGAATGCGAAAGACTTTTAATTGCAGCGAACGAAGGAGAAGTTAATGAATAATATAAATATAAGTAACAATATCGCAAACACATCGTCAGGATCCTAGGGACTACTGTTGTCTAAGTCGTTCTCTAATGCTTCTTGGGAAAAGTTAAAGTCGTATTGATCGTAGTTTTCTTTGATTACGCGGCACATGAAGGTTAAATGCTCGGATTCACCAGCACGTGTTCTACACAGTGGCGGATTAAGACGAGTGAAGGCCCTAAGCGATCACACAAATGTAGGCTTGGTTGAAGCTTCTAGCAGGGAATTGTTCTCAACCAGAGAAGGATTGAGTAGCAATTTTACTTGCGAGCGGGGGATGGGTTCCATTTGTTGTGGCCACTCAAGGCCCCCTACGCGGCCGCTTCGTTTGTTTAGCGCTTAATCCGTCGCTGGTTCTATAGCCAGCAGTGGCGGATTTTCCTATAAGCGGACTGAGCGGCCGCGGGGGGCCCCGGCCTAAAGGGGACCCCGAGTTAATCCTCCACATGTTAGTTCACTTTTATAAGCGATTGATTTTTTGTTATTAATGCACAAATGGACGGAAAACTAAATCATTCTCAAAGTAGTACATTCTTACAAGTAAGTGTGTGGAATGTGTTGATAA
>KI919979.1:15847-30434 GCA_000473525.2 Anopheles melas | reverse complement strand
TTGTTATATTGCGAATAATCTTTATTTGTTGTTGTCATACAGAAACGTTGTTCAGAAGACACTAACGAGTTTTACATCGATTAAGGATAAATCTAGTAAATTTGAAGAAAAAAAACCTGTGATAGCATCAATTTCTAATTGGTGGAATCAAATATGTTTAATTAATAACAAAATACAAACAAAATATGGATTCAAGATATGAAAAAAAACTTGTAAAACATGATAATTAAGTAAATAAAACAAAATAAATTAGTAAACTAAGCCACATATCATATTGTTTCAATTTTAACCAGTGTCTCTTTATGACTTATAAAGCTTTTGTCTTAAAAGATGGTAGAACTAGTCACAATTGGTTCAGTTTGATAAATAAATGCAAGCAAAAGTATCATAAAAGCAGCAATATACGAGTAGACAAAGGAATGCGCTCTCCTTCTTCACAATGCGTGTACCCTTCCTAAGCGTGCTTTATGCGGCAAACAGACCATTTAAGTTAAGCTTAAAGTCTCAATTTCTTATCTTTCCATTGGTACCGTTTCAAAAACACTCGCAACCAGTGCGGCACTACTACTATGTGCTTGTAACCTGGGTCATGCAACAGCAACAACAAACCACCTGGCATTCAAACAATACTCTGTTTGATTTTCCCATCAAAATGAGCATTTAATTTCCTTCTCCCAGCTTACAGCAGCAGCACGCAAACCAACGCAACGCAGCAGCAGGTGAAAGCGGGTGAGAAAACGAGGTGAGCGAGCGAGCAAGACAAACCTGACGCAGACATAAACGGCCGGAAAAACGATCCGAAACAACGAACAGCAACCACGTGCCGGGTCGGGTGAATCCTGTCACGAAACGCGTCGGTAGCTCACGAGAGTTCATTTTCAACGTCCACCCATCATCTACCACTCCAAATACCATCTCCTGCCCCTGATTTCCACAAGCGGGCAGCAACAGACGACGTCCCGGCAGGCACAACGGCACCGCATTTAAAACAGGACGCAAAGTAACCAAAACAAATGGGAACTCACTTCGCTAGCGGAGGAAAGGCGCGGACTACGGGGTTGGACGCGCGAAGAGGATGCGTTACCCTCGGCGCCCTTCGGTGAGTGCCAACGCCGGCCCGAAGCATACTCCCCGTGTGCCGTGTGTTTTTCGTTTTCGTTTTCTTTTCTTTTTTTTTCTGCACCCGATTCGTTTGATTTTTCCCGCGCCCGTTGGTGCTTTTTCGGGTTTTTCTGATTCAGTTGCGTTTCGGTGCTGGGCGAGTTTGGCAGCGTGGCAGCGTCTGATAAGCGGTTCGCACCATATTGGTAGCAAAAACCTTACGGGCGGAACAGTGTAAAAGCGTGTGCACAGTCGGTAGCCGATTTTGGGGCTGAATTTTGAAGCGATTTTTTGTTTGTTTGATAAGAGGATTAATTTTAAAAGGTACGTCAACAACAACAACAACCAAAAAGCATCCACTAAGTGTGTTTAGCAATGTGCAGAAAGTGTCAAACTGTGCTGCGGATTAAATGCGGAATCCTTTTGCTGCTGCTGTTTCCCTTGTGCATGTGCGGCTGTGTGTGTGAGCGAAAAGCATTGTAAGCTCATGACAGTGTGTGGCAGTTATAATTGGAAAACAGGCGAACCAAATCGGGACTACAATATGGCATTACGCCGGGCCGGGCCGCCGCCGGGGTTAAGTGCTGGTTGAATAATTACGCTACAAATAGATGAACAGGAATGCCAGGAGCGTCACCATTCAGCCGGATCGTCGCCGTGAGGTGAAAGTTGATAGGAAACGAGTCCGGCAAGAGGAAAAATGCCTGCATGCGTGTGGCTGTGAGTTCGTACGGTGCGGCCTTTGTGAGGCTTTTGTAAATAAATTACACAAAAAGAGAAACAGATGCACACAAACAAAAGGAAAATATATAACACGCGCGCGATCCAGTGGAGAGGTGAAATGGCGAAGAAACAGAACCAAATCAACGCGACTTACAGTAGCGCCAACGAGCTTTTTTTTTCGAGCACCAATAACCGATTGTTACAGCCCTTTGAGTTCAAACAAGCGATGGGGAGTAGCGGATTGATAAAACCAAAAAAAAAACAAACAGAATGCGGATATATACTGTGTCAGTGAGTGCAAGTGATATGTAAAGGGTGGATGGAAAATGGTAGTGGAAAGAAGGGAAAGGATGGAAAATGGACCGATAGGAATGGCTGATATATGGGCGATTGCAATGTTCCACTCTTTCCGGTGCCACACATACACACGCTGCTTGGAGCATGGGAATGCTGTGATGCTGCCGTTGCATTGTCGGTTTTCGCATTGTTGTTGCCCCCGTTGCGACCGGCAGTGGAACGATTTCATGCGTTAAATCAATATGCAGGTTTTTAATTACTGCTTGATTCTGCGCTGCACACACACACATGTTCGCGTTCCACATGTGTTTCGGGGTGCTAGTGGGTCGGTTGGGATATGCGCCGTCGTGGAAGTTAAATTTGTTGCAGTGGGTTTTATTTTGCGCTTGTGTGATTACTGGGTAAATTTTATGGGTTTAATCAATGTTTTTTTTCATTGATTGCGTTTGCACAAAGGGAGGAATGGTAAAAATTATGGTTTATGGTGCTTTTCGTATTGAAACACGCACATTTCGTAATAGCATGAAAGATTTCAAAAAGTTTCCTCAACAGAGATTGCTCAAAGCCTCTTAAAATAGTGACTTTTTAAAATCCCAGATACAACTTTCTGCAACGTATTTATGTTTAGGGCCAAAGCCTCCACTGAAAAAAATAATAAATATCCCAAGATTCAGCGATATGATAAGAAGTTGTCAACGATTAATAACTGATTATCTGATGTAAGTAAAGGAACGACACTTGTCCCATTATGAACTATAAGCAAAGACTTCAGAAAGGAAATTATCTTTGAAGTATACATCCACAACGCTCGCTTGAATACTATTTCTTCTATCTCCTTCAAGGTCGTTCTAACTTTTCAATTTGTATTCTGTTCTAATTCAACAATCCCATCGAATTACATACAAGAGAAATTTCTTTGTAATTAAATTACCTTACCTATATGAACTTACTGTTCATTTATTTTAAATTTAAAATTTTACAAGCTATTATATGCTCTAGAGTATTTTTAAATTATTGTTATCGTGCCAATTTCCTATAATATGACAACCATACGCGCTGATAGAAACCATTGTTAAGCTGCGCAAGAAACAAGCAAACCTGTGACCCGTTATGTTCCCAAAGGCCGTAAATTCAGAAAATTCTTCGTCAGATTTCCCGTTCAAAATGGAAAAATATGCGCTTTTTTTTCTTCCAAAACAGGTTTATGATTTAAGGATGAAACTTTAACGACCAAAGCTTTTATATGACAATTTAGCGAAAGCTTTCCGTCTTATTTATTGTAGTCCATGGAACACATTCGAACCATTCTTTTAAACCATTAAAGTATGTGCTTGTGGAGCACTTTTCCAGAGCAATCTCCTTTTTTTTTGGTTCTTGCAACCGAAAAGGAAAAGAAAAAAGCATGATCGATTGTAGTATTGAGCCATTATCAAAATGTGCAATGATTGTGAATATAAATGGCTCGGTTCGCAGCCTCCCAGTCGTCCCACATCTGCTTTCCTTGCAGCATTTTCTTCCCGGGGCAGTTTGCCCATTATCGTGCGCGTTTATCTACCAGTCCCTATCCCATACATCCGGTGTGCTCAATCTTTCAAAATCTTGCACGCTGTGGATCTGCTCCGAACGCTCCAAAAGACCTCCCTCCAGAGATTGTGTGTGTGCATTACATCGTTAAAAGCATGAAACGCAGCGGGAAACGAGCATGAGTGTACTAGGGCGAGGATGTCCTAACCGACTCGCGGCGCAAGATCCATCATTTACTCTATAGCTTGCTCCATCTCACTCCAGTTCCGAGCCTCTTTCACTGACTGGTTGGTGGTGGTGATGGTGGTGGAATCGATCTCGCCACTAAGTTGACACCGTTATCCGATGCTGTCTCGGTTGCTTGATTGATGACGATAAAATCCTAATGCTTGAGCCAAAGCAAACGCTCTCTTGCCCCTGGAGCCCCCGCGCACAACCGAACAGTGTGGCAGACACGAACACGCCCGGGTGTAAATTATAGAACGGCACCACTTCACTCGACAAATCATCTTTTTTTTCACATCTCGCCATATTTATGTCGGTGTGCGATGGTGGGGAACGGGCAAAAATCCTTCCCCACTCGTCGGTGTGTCCGATTCGGGACAATTGATCCGTCACAGAGTGTCTCGAGTGGTACACGACTGGAAATGGGGCATGTACGGCAGTAAGGCGAGGAAATGCATGCTGTCGTCATACCATCAATATTCATGAAGCGCCAAATCAAGACACTCAACTCAAGGCAACGTGAGCGGGCGCGGAGCGCGAGCGGTTGAAAACAAAACCGAAACAAACAAACAAAAAAGACATAAGCGGATGCTGGCTGCCCGCCTTCTCGTCCCGCAGGGGAAAAGCAAGTCGATCGAAGGAGGCCGGCAGCGAACGATGGAGCATTGTGGGGTGAAAATGATGGACAATTGTCCTGCCACTAAATGCACCGATCCTCACACATGCCCACTGAACCAGAATCGACCGGCGAGGGAAAAAGAAAATGGGCAAAAAGTGGAGAAACATTGAAACAAAAACCTTTTCCATTTGGGTACGGGAGGAAACCGTCGTCGGGTGGAACACGCCCGGCTGCCCATTCCGTTCCATTTTCATCTGGGCGCATCCCATCGGAAGCTCGTTCAGGTCGTCCAGCAATCCAGGAGCAGTGTGTGTGTTTGTTGATTTTTCCTTGTGCTCCATGTTTGACTTGCGACGAAACTATGCGCGCACCGTTTGCATGACTACACTCCCCCGAGAGGTCTCGTTTTGGATTTCAGTTCCAGGCTGGACAGGAGGAGGGCGAAGGTTTTAGGTTCCCTTTGACTGGCGGCTGGTTTATCCCGTTCGCGTTTCGCGTAGACGACTGACGCGGGCGGGAATGACAAAAATGGGTGAGATTGAACCCATTCCCCCCGTACACACCATTCGAGCCGAACGAGTGACATTCCACTCTGGCATTGACGAATGCTTCCGCTGAATGCACTAATGCACTCACCGCCAGAGCACCCGGCGGCTCTGAGGCCCACTGAAAACAGGGAAGAAAATTTGTCACGGTTTTGCTATTGGGACATTTCTTTTTTTGTATGTTTTTTTCCCAGCCTCTGCTCACACACAGACACGCGCGCTTCATCTTTTATTCTGGAAACGTTGTCGGAATTGCTGCAATTGTATGCAATTGTGACGGCTGTGAAATGGACTATTGTATTTGCGCTGTGCCGATGTGTTTTTGCCGGAATGGAATGTGCGCGTACACGTATCGACAGCAAACGCAATGGAGTAAATTTTTTGAAGGAACAATTTAACACAACGGGGAAATTTATTCGTTGCGCCTGGGAAATCGGAGGAATGTTAACTTTACTGCAAAATTAAAATCGAAAACTCCAAACATATTAAAGTGAAAAATTTGAACACGGTCCAATGGTGCATCGTAGGAAATGTATAAAATATGAAAATATGAGACAAACACGTTTCTACAAAAATAGCAACACCTTCCAAAGTTTAAACATTCACTTAGGAATTATCCATAAATTACGTACCATCCACAATGAAGAGGAAAGGCTCTTTAAAATGCAACAATTTTCACTATGTAGATATAAGTGTAGTCACATTATCTGTAGCGTAACATCAATCAAAATGATGGATAATTATTGATTTAGCTATGAAATAATACGAAATATTTTGTTGGATATTAACTACGTAATATATGGATGATGCCTGAAAATTGTTTATCATACCTTCTAGTGTAATTTTGATATTTTTCACTAAACTCAACGAATTATGTCATAATGTCATGATTTTAACCTCTTTATAGTGACAAAATTGACCTTAAAAACTCATTAAAGTACACATACAGCTCACCAGAATACTGTAAACTGCTATCATTCAGTACTCTGAAGTGTATTTACATCATCACACAATACGTGTTTTGATTTAAACGTTACAAGTCGCTCAATTTAAAATATCCACAACCAGTCTCCACCCCTGTACGGAAACTCCATCGTGCAACCAATCGTGCAGAAGAAGTTGCATCATAAGAAATTACTTTCGCAAACCGGCTTTTCTTGAGCTTCGGATGGGAGGAGGGAGAAGGAATTTGAAAACTTCAACCACCTCCTTTTCTTCGAGTGCAAAACCACAACCGAGAACAATCTGAAAAGTGCAAACGAAAGCGGCAAAACTTATCAAATACGTCGAAACAATCACCCCGGCAGCCGATGGGGATCAAAAGATGAGTAATGGTTGTGCAAGGTTGTTCTATGTAGCCCGTACCCCGCCGCCGTTCATCATCATAACAAACCCAAACATCGAAACAACACTTCACTGTTGATTGCGCTTTGGCGGTGGGGTTTTGCACCGCCACTACACACACACACCTTCGGACGACGGCGTGTTTTATTTTCAGCTTCGTTCCAGCTGAAAACACATTTCACAAAATACGACTTTCGCCGGTGTGCTTTCTCGGCTCCGTCGACTGCTCGGTCCGAAATGCTTCTGCCGGTGAAGGCGACTTGCCCCGCTGGCTAAACTTTGTTTCTGCTCCGCAAGTTTTCCGCAAACTTTCCCCAATCCACAGGCAAAACCCTGCCGCACGTCGCCTGGATTGTCAGCTTCGCTGCCATTTGAAGAAGGACCGCTCTGCAGAAGACTGGTGTGTTACGCTACGTTACGGACCAGTCACAGACACGGCGCACAGTAAGGTTCGGTGTGGATTCGCTCGACCGACACACCACGGCCGCGCGCTACCCATAATCAATCAAACTCCTCGGCATCGTTATGCCGATTGATTGTTTGCCAGGGAGAGCCTTATTGAGTGTGAAATTAACCATAAAAGGTCGGAGGTACTTAATTCAAAGGAAGTTTTCACTCCCGATAATGGTGCGCGAGGTGGTCTCGGTCGCTGCGGCACCGGGTTGAAAAGCCCTTCGAATTTCGGCAAATGGTGGTAAAATGAAATTAATCAATATTTGCTGTCGCTCATCGAGCGAAGTGTTAAAGGTGAGCGTTTCCGCGCAGCTTATCTTTTGAAGATGCTCAGGCATTCATTTCAACATTTCGCTTCGTTTCGGAGGGTACTTCTTTGGAAGGAAACTTAAAAGGATTTATCATTGAAGAGTATTCTATTTCCTGGACTGCTTGAATTGATTCAAATACGGCCCAAAATCCTGCCTAACTCAGCCACAATCGACACTGGCAAAAGCACTGCCGCCACCATTTTTGAGGGGTGCAAATCGTTGACATAATTCATAAAGCAAAATATTTGTTTAATCAATTCCCTCTCAACGTTTGCACCAGCCGCGCCATCTTCGCCTCAGGTCGGCCCGCTTGTGTGCCCGTGTGTCTCTCGCGTGATCTTGTGACATTTTGCGCGCCCTGAACTTTCCGAACATTTTTTTCTCGTTTTTGTTAAACTTTCAGAAAGCCGCCGCACGCCGCCAAATCACACCGTGGCTCTTTTCATAGCCCGGCTTTATCCTTGAAGGCTTCGGGTGGCTGTCTCTGGGTCGGTCGTGCCGTGACAGGGGTTTTGAGAAGGCTCAGGGGAAAAAATAGAAAAGCAAAACAAGACGGCACCGCGCCAAAGACTCAGACACGCTGCTGTTTCGGGAAGACGTTCTTCGCTTGAGCATAAAGAAGCGTCGGGCCGCGGGGCAAATACCTATTTGATTGGATCTAACCCCCTTTCAGGCCGATGTGGTGTATATGTGAGTGTGTGTGTGTGCTTGTCTGTTGCCCCAAAAATCGGGGTCGTCGTCAGTCGTCGTTGGATAGTGTATGCAGCATTTTTCCTAACGATCCCAAACGATCCCCACCATGGACAGCAACACTCTCTCTCTTTCTGCTAGCCTCGGCAAGGAAACTTTCAAGCGTGCCGTACCTTCCACGGTGGCGAAAGAGGTTTTACCCGCCCAGCCCCAATTGCATGGATGAGTGTAAAAATTCAATTACGTTTGATTATGTTTCCGTAAATTGAGGCGATGGCCGGGGAGAAATGAAATGAATGTATAAAAAAAATCCTCCAAAAAACCCGTCACAAGCAACGGAGCCACGGGAGCCCCACCAGTTTTACACCTTTCAATTTCTGTCTACTAGGCCGCTTTTATGTTCAAGCATATGGTACGTTCTGTGTGTGTGTGCTGTGCGCGTTCATTTGTTTGTGCGATGGATTGTGAGCAGGGGCTTATATGGAGTGTTTCGTTCATCAGTGCCGGGCCCGTCAAACAGATTGCCGGCTCGTCAAAGACCGTGTGTCGATACGCATTAAATCCGATCAGTGGGGTAAAATGGATGGAAAAATTAGATTTTTCACGCATCACACGCATGCCCCCACATTTTGCATTTGAAAGGGGCGAGAGAGAGAGAGTTTTAGATGGAAAGCTGGAAATATTGGAACAGCTTGAAAGAAAAGGATTGTTTACTTATTCTACTGGGAAACATAAAACTTGCTGTTGATGGTAAATTCACCACGATAATCAAGAGCTATATTTAAGGCTTATCGTTTCTTCTACTCTTAAGATAGCGTAACCTAATTCCATAATTTCGTTCTCCTTTTGAAATGCCCTATGTCAGAGATGCAAAGCTCATTAAGTAATGTGCATTAAGCATCCTTATAAATGTCCTTTTTTAATGGTACGATAATGACGTTTCCATCGATGTGTAAACATGCACATTTCCCATCCTGCAGGCATTCTAAAGTATGATGCATCTACGGTAGCCTGTCTTGCCTGACTTGCCAGACCAACATGTACGCTAATCAGGGAAAAGCTCACCAAAAAAAACCCTCAAACTGCCAATATTCCTCCACCCGGAAGCCATCGTGAATAGAAAATGGCAACCGAACACAACGAAAAATACCCAATCATTACCGGTAATGATTCGCCGTTCACAAGATACCGATACCGGGAATGGAGTTGGGGAAGGCTGTCCATTGGACCCATCCATGTTGAACAGGGTGAAGACACCGTACCTCTACCCTGCGCAGCTTTCTTCCGGAGCGCTAGACAAACATCTTCAAAATGCCCAGCCCCACTACCAGTTGTCGTGTCCTCGAGAACAAGAACGCCTCATTACCGGTTTTTGGGGTTTTTTTTTTTTTTTTGGAAGGAAGGTGAAGGATGTTGGAGACTGGAAAAAGAGCGCAAGAGGACAAACAAGGACCAGGCTCTTATCATTTAATGAAAGTTTTCTTTCGCCAAGCTCTAACTTCTGGTCAGTGTGCAATTTTGTGTTCCCGAGAAATCGAACCACCAGCAGAACCACCACCACCCACCCACCACAACCCACTACCACCGTAGCACCATTAAAAGTTGCTCCTTACTGATTTCCTTGCAACCTTTTTTTTTTTGGGGGGGGGGGGGATGGGATCGGGAGGACGCTTTTTGGGAGTCGATCAAGCTGCAGTGTAATGTAGAAAGTGCGCCGTAGCAAACATTGCAGAGAAACAGGAAAAGTTAGTTAGTTTTGTAGAGCGTATCTGAGAGCAGGAGAAAGAGGAAGCACAACTTAGCGCGCAAGAAATTTGGCCGGCGTTTAGAGATAGCTCGGCAGTGTAATTTTGAGCTGTGGGAAGAGTTGCAGCTTTGGGGTCGTAAAACTGTTCAGTGGAATTGGCTTTGAGGTGAACCAAAAATTGGGAAAATATTCATTGGATGGCGAATGGGGAAAAGTGCAGGGCGAAATTAACTCCATCCTAGAACTTGTGCACGCCAGCTAGGTTGCAATTGCGGGCAGTACGGCACGAGATTGTTTGTAGCGCTTTAAAGGGACAAAACTACAACAGATAATTCCTCATCGTCCTAGAAGAAGAGCTACACTCAGTGTTTGTATTTAAGTTGCCCACAACGAGCTTTAAGTATCACACAAACAACCCTCACAGTAACCGATCTCTGATTGGGCATACCAGTGAGATGAATGACCGACGGGTGATACTAGAGATGTTGTCAGCTTTGGGGTGTTGTTTTTCCGAGAAGAAAATCAAGGACTAACAATTTCAAAGCAGCATTCTCTACCTTCTCTTTTCAAACTCTAAAACCTCAACGAATGCAATGCATCCAAACGGTCCAGATAAGCACTGTACACTGTCGAGCTTTTCTGCATGGACAGGTACCGGGACAGAAGCTTAGTTCTCTTTCAAATCAGCCCAGCAATTCACGGGTTGAATCGGTTTTCGATCGAAATGCCCAGGCCCAGTATGATTGAATCCGACAAGTGCGGGCAGTTTTGTACCTGTGACTGTGTTGTGAAGGATTTGCTTCAAATGCTATTAAATTTCCTGAAAGTATTGGTTGGATAAAAAACAAAACAAACAAACACCAAACATTTTGCAAAGTGTGCCCTTTAGTCACTCATTTACATTGAAGTATTGGCGTTTTTACAAAAAGTTCAATATAATATTTTAAATTGTTCAATCTTATTGTAAATTTTCATTTGAAGCAGTTTTTAATCTTTCGTAATAAAATATATACACTTTGTGGAAAACTGCAAGCATAATTGTTTATGTTTGACAGTGGCAAGCTGAAAAAAATCAGAAGCTAGTTTAAAGCAAGCACTAAAACCCCTAGAATAAATCTTCTTATTGCAAATTTGTTCAACTCATCTTCAAACCGTTTACCATGTGCGAGTTTGCTCTATCACAGATAAACTGTATCGGCCCATTGAAGACACGTAATGGCACTGCAGATAAAAAATAACAATATTCACACACATTTCAGCACAAAAAAGAAAAGAAAAAAGGAAATCCCCGACACACTCGAACGCTCTGATTGCTTTGTGCGTACCGTTTAGTGCAAATACGGATATAAACCCTTCGAGAACGCTCTTCAATCGCCCTTCCAAAGAAAAAACCCTTCCACCAACTCGCCTCCAAGAACCATTCGTTACCCGCTAGTGAGGCCAGCTTTCCCTGTTTTGCAAATTTTCATACCGGCGTGACAAAATTCGCACGCACGCACACGCGCCCCTGGCTCTCGGGTGTGCGCTTGTTAGTGTGGAAAATAATGAATTTACACACGCCGCTTCGGTCGGTTGTTGGATAAATACGCCAACCGAAATGAAGCTACGCCTTGCTCGCCCCCCCATCGCACCTTGCATCGCCAAAGGACAGTCACACACTTTAATCCGGCCGATAAAACCTCCTCTTCAAAACGGAGAAGCGGCTCTCGTAGCAGGGGGGGAAGACACTGCACACTGCAGACGGCAGAGGTCCTTCCGCTGCCCCGCACAGCCAGCCACGTGCCCATCATTTACTGCTGCACACGGTGGAGTGGATTTTGCGAATTGTTCAAGCGTTAGCAAATTGCTTCCTACGGCTAACTTCCGACGTAGCGTGACGGTTGCGCTCGTCCCCCAGGCTTGCTATTCCGGGCTGTGTGCGTGTTTTTTTTCTTTTCTTTTTTTTTCTTCGCCCCTCTCACCGTCCTCTCTCTCTCTCTCTCCCTTTCCAATATTAGTGGTGTAAGTGTCGGACTTTGTAAGTTGCGTCTGTGATCGTCTATGCGAGAGGCCCGATCCCCGATTGATTTCTTCGTTCAAACGATCCCTCACTCTCTCCGCGTCAAAGGCAGCGTGTGCGGGTGTGCAATTTTAATCCTGCCAAGCACCACCATCCCACACACATACTCACACAGGGACACAAGGCAAGCAAGTGTAGGTAGTTCAGAGCGGACGGAAATGGATTAGATGGCAAATTGCGGAAATTCATTGACTTTCATTCGCCTCAAATGGCACACCGTGGCATCGGGGAAGGGAGCAGCGATGTGGAGTGGGAGGTTATGGAATGTTGATTACTGGGAAGGACAATGGTGTTTCCATGTAGCCCGGAAGGAAGATTACTCAGCCGAAAGGCCGCTTTAAGCCCGGGTGTAAATACTCGGGCCCGGCTCGCTTCCGTAAAGAAAAGGCCGACCGGGTTTGGCTCTGATTCATAATTTATTGCCTTTCAGGGTTCTTCCTTCGGCGCTGTGCCACACTAAATTTGACGAAGCTAAGCGAGTGCCTGGAAAGTTGCGACTTTGTTCAACATGCTTCAATTAATGAGCCGATTTAACAAGGTGAATTTAGTAGATTAGTTTGAGTGGTGTGCAAAGTGGAAGCACAACTGGTTCAGTGAGTAATTTAATTTCCCGTTTCGGGGGAAACGTTGAATGCAGTCTGTTGAAATTATGTGAACATATTGTCGATACTGGTAGCCCATCAATCTTGATGCAAATGAATATTAACGACAAACTTGCTAATTTTACTTTCTATTTAAAGCGAACACTAATTAACGCTATGTTGGATCTAACAATATTCGAAATCTCTAAGAAAATTTTGGACGCTTGTGTTGTCGTTTATAACAGAGCCCTTTTTGTATAAAAATAGGAAAAACAACGTTTCATCATCTTTTATATCATCAAATTGGTTGATCTTTTAAAGCAGAAAACAGAAAAAGTCTAATATGTTACCATGTAGACGAAACAGATAAAAGCTGAAAGCTAATGTTTTACTCTAAACGAGTCTATACTCCCAAATTACTCAGTTTAACAAACAATAAAGACATTCCAAGCGATTTTAATGATCAACAGATTGTTCATCCCTGATTCTATTATTCGCAATGTACATGTTTGTCGTAATTTTAATAATTTTCTCTTTTTTCTTCACTATCGTTGGTTCGCAGAAACAGCTACCGATTTTTTGAAATATTTGCAAAAAAACACACACACACAGCTTTATAAAATTCCGTCGTGTCCAGCAGCCAAGAATCTGCATCCCACTTTGGCTACCTTTTCCCCAACGATCTGGTCCACGAAACAGTGTGTACAGGGGCACTCCAGACCCTTGTATGTATGTGTTTCTCTTTTTGCTCAAATAGCCATCTTTTGATTTTGGCCAGCGTCCAGCGTTTTGACGGCAAAAAGGAGGCCTACGCAATAAATTCCTCCAGCACGTGCTTAAGATTATCTCCGGCCCCGGCTCGGTTATTAAATTCTTCCCGAAAAGCGCGGATGATTAAAATGCTGAAGCGTCCCAAGCATTCCTCGGCAGCTTGTGCCGAAACAGAAACGGAAACATTCGGACGATCCTGCGAAAGATTTAAGCTCGTACCTTGAATTGTGCTTCAACGCTTCGGTTGGTGGGTGTTGGTGCCATGTTTTCGAACCATCGGAGACCAAGATACGCCACGCCAAGTGGCTACAAACAATCATTCACTTGGTAAGCACTCGGCTTACGACAACAAGTGAGCGTGTAAAACATGAACGATTTAGCGTGTCTTTAATTTGAGCATGCAGCAAAAAAGTGTTCAAAGCAACACGGACAAAAAAAAACCAGAAGATCGATAGCGTACCGTGCTGTCGCGTACAAGGCTTTCGCGGTCCTTTCATTTTGTTATTACGCTTCAAAAAACTGCACGACGGCGAAGAAATAAAATTAGGGAACCTTAAATCTCTTCCCAAACTACCGAGGTCACCGAGGCCTCCGGCGGGTCACGATGTGACAGTGCGATATCATAATTCTTCCCCATTAATGTTCTCGGCAGTGTCTTTAGCGTGAGCGTTTCTTCTTTTTGTCTTCTTTTTTTTGTGTTCACCCTTCGGAACAGGTCGCGGCGAGCTTTATTTCCCTACAATCCCCGCCACGTTCCGAAGGCGATATTAAGGCACATCCGCTGCAGACGGCACGACGACTAACGCCGCTGTGTGTCTGTGTGTGTATTAGTACGCGTCGGAATGTATGTATGTGTGTTTCGGGGCACTTTTTTTTCTAGGTTAATGCATTTAAACTGCTGATAACGATGGGGAAGTTCGTGCCAAATTATTCCGCAAACCGGCGCGCTATAACCGGCAACCGGAAGGCAAAACTGCTCGCCGGTAAGTCCAGCCGAGTTCACCGTTGCCGGCAGAAACGGTTGTAAATGTATTAAGATCGTTCTCTCTCTCTCTCTATCTCTCCCGCTTTTTCTCGCACAATGCCCGTTCCTATCACTTTTATAAAAGCGCCATCGAGCAAACTGCCGAAAAAAAGGAGAGAAACCCCGATCGATGATCGCCGGAAGCCGGTGCCACTGCTACCGGCGATGAACTTTAACATTCACAAGCGGTGCAGGCAACGCTTGCGAAGTCAGAACTTCCAAATACCGAAACCATCAACGAAATATGCACGAAGATTTAGGAGCGGTGGCGCTGCGCTCCGGTAAATCAAACGCCACATGGTTTTCGCGCAGCGCTACGGGAACAGGCTAATCGCCATTATTTATTACCGGGCGCGCCCGGGCGTGTGTGTATGCCCAAAACTTCAAAGTCTTTAATATCAGCTTTGAGTGCGCCCCGGGACCACTCATAAACGCTTTAGCGCGTACCGTACCAAACTTGGAGCAAAATTTTCAGCACATTCCAAATTTGGCATCTTTCAAACGTGCCGAGTGAAGGAAAGTTCCCTAGAAAGCACAACACACGAGCTAAGGAAAACGAACCAAAAAAAAAAA
>KI919979.1:0-15092 GCA_000473525.2 Anopheles melas | reverse complement strand
CACAGAGGAAAAACAGCAACTCTAACAGCAACGTTATCCACCCACCCCCCCTCCCAAGCGTTGCGTGTATTTGCAAATGCAAAAAAAAAAGAAATGCCTCTCGACAAGTGCAAGTGAGACAAATTATCAGAAGGCATAATAAACGGACGGACACTTTAGCACCGTTTAAGAATCGTGTGCTGTGTGCTGTGTCTCGCATACCTTCACTCCCGTGGCGAAAGCTCCTGGGCCGGGCCGGGAGATTAGCATGAAAGAGGTTTGGCCGCGTTTGAGTGTACTACCGGGGCGAGACATAAATGCTCTTTAGAAAAGCGGTAAAAAAAAGCGAAACAAAACGAAACAGAAGCGTCAGGGGTCGGGAAAACAAAAGCAAACACAGGCCGGCACCACAAACAATGGCCGGGCTCAAATAAGGCGCGCGAGAGCGCAAATAATAGTCTCGAAGAAAAACAAAAGCCCTGAAGATCATCCGGTCCCATTAGTGTGTGTGTGTGTATATGTGTGAATTTGTGTCCTTCGGGAGTGTCGAGTGTTGGGAGTGTCCCTTTTCCCAGCCGGTTGCCGCAAGGCTTAAACGGTCATCCTGGACAGGAAAAGCGGAAGAATGTCACACAGCTGGCGAAGGTGATTTTTTATTTGTTTTTAATGGTTTTTCTTTCTCTTCCTCTCTTTCTGCTCTACCCCCCCTTCCTTAGTGCTACTTAGTGGTGCGTGTACGTGCGAGTGTATGTGCTTTAGTGAAAATTTACATTCCATAGAGTGTGTGCGAGTGTCTGTGCGTGTGTGTTCATAAGCTCCGGTACATTCCAGTTCGCTGCGCCACCAACCCGGAGAGAGAGAGAGATAGAAAATGGCCCTCAGCAACCCTCCGGGAGTGTGCGGAAATTAGTGCTCTTGCACTGGTGGAGCAACCAAACAGCCAAACACTTAGCAAGCAGGTCTTCAAGCAGGAGCGAGAGGTGAAAGGAGAATATCTTCTTCTCCGAAAGCATTACCTTTCCGCAGGTGCGCCCAGGCTAATACGTACCCGGCCCTTCCTTCGGCTTGAGCGAAACGGTGCCAACACACAGGAAGTTTCACCTCCGCCCGGAGTGATCCCACCGATCTCATCAGAAGCAGCAACAACAGCGACAGCAACCAGCGCATTATGGCCGGCTTCGTGTGCCACATTCTGCTATTTTTCCTCTTCACCCGGGAAACGGCTTACGGTAAGGAACAGCCAGCTTACTCTTTTTATATCATTTTATTTTATTTATGACAAAAGGGAATTCCAAGGGAACATGCTGACGAAAACAGAATCACAAGCTGCTAGTACTGATCCCCGAGACGACTCGTGCTGTCGATCTGTGGCTGGCATTTGATTGATATGTGCAACCGTGAAAATCCGACACTGCCCCAAGAATAGTAGAAAGGGTGGAACGAATTTTGTGTGTGGCTAACAATAACTTATTGACAGGTTTGTGGGTAGTAATGTGGAGCATGTGTACCGGTAAACACGATCACCACACGATGCCACATTGGTCTCAGGGACGACAGGTTCTGTCAGCTTCTTGCGTGTGGTTTTATGTGGCGCGGGTTGTTGAAGTATCCAGCAAAATGTCACTCTAGTACACTTGGTTTTTAATGCACTGCAATCAATCCTTGTTAACAGGGAACTTATTTCCAAGATGTTCTTAGCAAATCAAGTCATCAGTAGGGTTGCTGCAACTATAGGAATTAGCATTCTGTTTCTCCATTTAACTATGCAAAACACACCGGTTGCCGTTATGCTGCAGTCGTGTTGTAAGTAAGCTGCTGTACCCCGGCAGATAGCTTCCTTCTGATAGAATTACCTAGAGCCCTGCATACTCTAAAACCAGCATCCAATGCAATGTTGTATCGGATGCTACTCGGAAGCAGACAAACTCCACCACCCCCCGATCAGATGTCATCACATCGGGAATGTATGTCAACTGATCCGTAATTGACAACGGCATGGCTGCTGATAGTTGGCTGCCATCGATTACAATTTGTTCCAATATATCCCCCCCCCCCCCTGCTAAGGTCCAGACCGCATCTCGACTGGTTGGTCCGTAATTCGTAATAAGCTTCCTTTGCAGCCGTTCCAGGGCATGCCGGCTCAGGAAGATAGCAATGCCAATTCCCGATAACCTAATCAAAAGTCAACAGAACCTACCGACGTTTACGACTCCGAACGGAAGGGAGGGACAGCATGGTGGTGCCTGAGGACCTGTGCAAGATATCTTCATCATAAACACACACAGTGTGCTCTCGCTTCAGTACGGTCCAGCGTCCGGATCGTGCAAGCTCCAAGGGACTTGCTACGTGGAGAGGATCTACGAAACGTGCCGTCGGCCAGGATAAACGATGTCGTCTTCGTCGTCATGACTCTTAATCAACTTTTGTTTGCGTTTTCCCAGAGCGTCTTGGGTTCGGTAATCGATGTGCCACACACACACACACACACACACACATATCGACTTGGTCCTGTCTGCACATCTCGCCCCGAGTGGGCATAGGTCACGCAGGACGGTATCAGAAGGACCCTGAGAAGAACCTGAGCAAGTTGGGAAAGTGTAACTGCACCAGTTGTCACGAAGTGATTTCCATTCCATGAAACCATCATGTGTGAGGATACAATGTGTGTTGAGATTTGTCTTTGCCATTCGGCTACTGGTGACGCTTTGTAGACACCGGCAGCTACCGATTCCTGTTTGGAAAATGGCACACAAATTGCCGGCCAGTTGTTGCTGAGCGATGTGGCTATCCGTGTACATATGCGTGTATGTGCGTTTGTCTGTATCCTCTTCCTTCGCTACGAAAAGTGAAATTAATGTCCATTATCGACCGATTTTCATTGGCTTTTAATTGAAATGAAAGAGCGTGTCAGTTGCCAGCAACTCCGCTGGACACTTCCCAACATCTGGAGTTTCACGTTTTGGGGGACAGAATAAACTGCAGCTCTTTCTACCCTAAACAAACCTGAACCGGACACAACGCCGGTTGAAGCGTATCGTGCAATCTCTCGGGCAAACGAACGATCTTTCCCGTTGTGACAACACAGCTCACACCCATCTTCACCTCTGTTCTCCTTCCATATCCAACTATCACCTGTTTTCCGGAGCTGCTGGGATAACTCCTGGGATGCATTTGCATCATTCAAACAATGACCCACGCCGCACCCCCCGGGAAAAGGTGCTTTGATGCAGATGTTTTTCGAAACGGCGCAAAAAAGACCTCTTTGCCATTGCACTCCACCGTTCGCCGTGTGTTGTGCTGTGACTTTCCCTGACTTGACGGGCGCACGTGATGTTAAAATATTTGCATTTCAAATTAGCCCAGCCCTCTCTTTCTCTCTCTCTCTAACTCTCTCAGACGGACACTGTTAGTGTCCAGCGCTGGACGGCGTGCACCGATCCCTGGAAAGGAACATCGAACACGGTAGTAGCTTATGCAAATTGTTCGCTCTCTACCTCTATCGCTCTAGTGTAAACAGCACACAGGGGGGGGGGGGGGGGGGGAAAGTAACCGCCCGGATAGGAAAGACAAGACATAACGAGGGGTGTTCCTTTGTGCCATTGCTTTAACGAACTTGGGTGGTACACTTTAGTTTTCCCTTTTTTTGTTGTTAGCTTGCTTTTGCTCGAACGAAAAGCTGCTCGAAAATGGTGGAAATAAATAAATAAAATCGTTTCACTGTTCAACCACTACTACGCTTCGCTTCATCGTTGGAAGTTGTGCTTTTGTCGTATCTTCGGATCTTCGGTTGTGCTTGATGCATTTCTGCAAAGCGGCATACGGCATTATTACGGTTAATTGGATTGGAACAAAATCACCCGTCACTGTGTGGGATTACTACCACACGGACAGAAGGGACAACTAGTGTTATCCCACATCTCGCTTACAAGATAAATCTTCGATATTGCCCCAGGCAATGACACTCAATCTCTTCATCTATATCTTACCCACACCTCAGGCAGCATGCATACCCCCGACAGCTTTTACGACAATTTCCATTGATTGCTTTTCCAGCTAGTTCGACAACGCGCGCTAATGAAAGTTTTCCATCCTGTTACGGGAAAACCGGGATGTAGAGTACACTCTCTGCTCACTGTACTTTCCCACGTCCATTATGTGCGGTTTTCGTTCGACCGTGCCGCACCACGCGTGGCACAACAAATCCCGGGAAGTAGTAGCCTACATTCTTGTTCTTTCTCTTCTTCTATCCACGATCGCACCACAGAAACCCAGCACCCAGGGCAATATGTTGAAAATTAGAAATGACACAACTTTGCCCAAAACTTCCACTTGTTCGCTGTTGCAAACCGAACCCACTCGCCCGAGCGCAACAGTGTACTACTACAGTCCATGCCGGTGCGCCTGAAGCTGTGGGTGTGTGTGTGTGGGTGTGTAAGATGGATGCACAAAAGCCAACGGCATATTAGCTCGTATATCACGTACGAGGGATTTACCAGCGAGAGAACGTGATAATTAGCTGTAGATTTCCGATTCTTCCGTTGTCTTGCCGGTGTCTTGCGCTGTTCTTAAGTTGTTGCTGTTCAACGAGAGACGGCATAATCATGGCACGTTCCGATTAAGTGTGACAGCTTGTTTTCCACCGCTGCATTTGCCAATCTTGCGCAATGATATTTGACGCTAATTAGCTTTTGCCGCTGCGTGTGGTATTACAGTTGGTGGGTTATATAAATAAATAAATTACCAGCAGAGAATGGGCTGGGCTATCCATTACAGTGCCGCCGTGTGAATTCATTTCGCTGCAATAAATGACATCATTTAGAGCAGTAAAAATCCCCAAACCACAAGCCAGCGGAGCCCATTCAAATGGTCCAAGATGGGTTGTTATTGTTGCTCATCGGACAACAAAATCAAACATCGATAAATCTTCCGATTAAGATTGCGACCGGGAGAACCGGAAGGGTGCAGGAGCGACCGATCACATCACGTACCAAGACGCCGCCCTATCCATTGTCAGGCTGGCGCCATTCGAGAGAGCCGACAAATTCATGAGCTCAGCACACTCGAAGCACATCACCCCTGTACACTATCCACGGAGCAATTGCAATAAAAACGGGCCACCGAAAGGCCAGACAGCCGGTATATTCATAAATCAAAACATTCACAAAACATAAACGAGTGGCTCGGGACAAAACGCGGAGGATCGGTTTTCTTATCGCAGATGAAAAAGTGGTTGCTGCCGTCCTTCGGTCGGGAGTTGATTTTTCTTACGCGAACGATCTTGGACGCGATGGGCTAACAGTCCGAGAAACTATTTTCACCTTATGAAGGGTGCACACAGGAACCATCTGGTTAGGGATGGGCTTTCTTTTGCATTGTATTTATGGATCCGGAATTAGAAAGTTTGATCCGGACATATAAATGTTGTTTCGTTGTGGCAAGGGATATGTCCTTAGCTTTGATAAATAGAAAAAAAGACACCTGATCCTTTGCTAATCATTTTTCCCTACAACCCTAAGTATATGTAATGTACGTGTTACTTTTCTTCTGAGGTTCAACAAAGTGGAAGCTTCTTTTTACAAGATTCTTCTCCCCTTGACATGCTCCATGTTTCAAAGAAATTTGCTTCTGGCATAAGAAAGAGCTAATTAGTCGACTCCCCCGAAGGAGCCGTTAAAAGCATGCCGCGTTTGAATCTATTTTAATATTGAATGTCAATGTTGCAGAAACTTTATACCCTGTAGTCCAAAAAGGGTACACGAAAGAGTTCCCGAATTTTGGTCCGAAAAAAATTCACTGCACCCAGAGAGCGACTTGTTTGATTTCGTCGAAAAGCCAACTCATGCGATGAAGTTTTACCCAGCGGGTTGAGTTATGACTTGTGACACGAAAATGAAATAGTTTACAGACCACGTTCGCCAGCCGACAAAGGAAAAAAGCACTAACAATCGTCGTGTTTTCGTCTTCGGTTGTTTTTTCTATCCATCTGTAGTTTGACTACCTTCTTCAAACGGGGAAAAAAAACCTCAAGGAAGTTCATCAATAGGTTTCGAAAGTTTTACCGTCTGCTTCATCACGCTTCGATTCGGGAAGATGCCTGATAAATATTCATACACAAGTTTTGAGAATGGGGAGCTAAAAACACCCCAAACTCTTACTCCCCAAAAAGCACAAAACGGAATCGGGGATAGCCTTGAAAATTGTTGCTTCCGTTCCATTTACGAATTGGGTGTGCGCATTTTAAGCGCCACTGCTTTGCACCGTGACACGACGCAAAAACTTATCGTTTGCTGCTGGATCCCCTTGCTCGCGCTACGTTGTCGGAACGGCAACAAAACCTTGAGAATGTTCGAAAATAAAAGGAATTGCTTTGTACAAAAGCAAACTTTCCGTTGGCTTCCCTGCGGGGAAAATTCATTGCAGTTTTCCCGTCCGCCGTTAATTCCCACCGCACTACTTCGACCGCCGTTTGCTAGCGAGTCCATTGTCAATCGGTTTCGATTTCCCCCTTTTTTATGGGAACCATTCAGATCGCTTAGCTCAATTGAAAATGTTTTCGTCCCCAGAAAATAGTCAAGCGCTGTTTGATTTAGTTTCTCGATTCATCTAACCCCCCACACTCGTCGACAGATTGAGTCCGAGACAGGGTAATAAATGAAACAGAGGGGAAAGAAACAAAAAAAAAGATTTCAACTCGTAAACAAAAGTCACTATCGGTAATCTAATAAATGTATTGGTTTCCTTCATTTAACGTACTGCGAAACTATGCGCACAAAGAGCGGCGGCACGGTACGGAAGCCAACATTAGTTTCCGTTCCCATCCCCGCGCGTTTGTGTTTGAGGGGACGCGCATTACACATAGTCGCGTAATTTGGCAATTGTTGATTAGATCTTTGGTTTCAAACAACGTCCCGAATGCACATGGCAATAGATAGCAATCGGGTTCGCCGGTTGTCGCCGCTCGTTGCGTAATTCACATGGCCATTATCCCGTCTGCAACATGATGAAAGCGGGCAGCATCACACGCGAGCTACCGGAGGGCTACCGGGCTTCATCAATTCCACTTTCTTCTCGAACCCCTGAATTCATCGGAAAACAGAGGAAAACTACCCCCGAAAACCCATCCTAGAACCGTTTGTAGCTAGGGACACGGTTACAGGTTACGAAGCCACATCCCAGTGGTCCTTCCCCTGCCAATCGTCGTATCGCTTTGATCACTTTGCGTATTAACGGTTTAAAGGCTACCGCAGCATCCTTCAACATCCTCATCGCTTCGAATCAATCCCCGGGTCGCCACACAGCTGGCAGGAGGTATTTATTTTTCCACCCATCGCTTTTAACAACGTCCGCTCCGGGCGCACGTAATCGAGTTTGGCAACACACACGGACACACAATGCGAAACATACCTTGCCGAGGTGTGTGATTGGGTGTGGTGGCAGCGCAAGGGGATCCAATTTTGCGTTTGATTAACTATACTGATCGACCGCAAAAACTGTAGCCGAAACTGTAGCCCGGGCCCGGAGGGTTGAAAAATAAACTGACCTATCTGGCCGGGAGAAATCTGCCGCTGTCATCAGATAAAAACGCGCGAGGGTTGGTGGACGTGGAGGAATCGGGGGAAGCGATGCGATTGACCGCAATGATGGTCGTTACTGGAGGAAATATTACTGCGCTTAATCACTGCTGTTCGCATATGGCTTCCGTTCCTGGCATCAATTTGTCTCATTTAGGCGGTTATCTTGGATCGCCGCAGCTGAAACGTAATAGGGCTGGGCTGTAAAATTAATCCCATTTTACCCTTCGTAGCGTTGAGATGCAAAGATGATGTTAGTATCAAAGAACAAGATCTTTTCTTTTTTTATTTCATGTTTTGTAAAAGTCTTATGGCAAATATATCTCTAGCAATTGCAATCACTAAATTTGAATCACTAATTTGAAATTCATACAATTTTTTGCAAGACATACGACCCAACTTAACAATAAAATCTTTACCGTAATGATCAAACTAACTATTCGACTCATGCAGGTGACGTTAGCGTTATGGTGCAGTGCCATGCGCTTTCGTTTACACAAGGCTGGCACTGCGTTCAACCCTGAATAGCAGCGGCAAAATACATTAACCATATGGGTTTGCGGTTTTTATGCGTAATGCATTGTAAGCTTTCGGTAAATATGGAAAAGGTTAAATAAATCTAAATCCCTAGGACGACAACCCCATGCTGCACGCACACACTTCTGCTGTTATGTCGTGTCGGTAAAGTGATTTCGCGAAAGCAAAAAATAGGAGAAGAGTAACCCAAAAAAAACCATTTGTTATACAATTGTGTTGTCAATTTTTTATCCCTCCATAAATCGTGAATCTTTCACCGCAACATCATGTAAGCCGAGGGTGCGCTGCCCGCCAGATTTTAAACAACTTGTGTAAACAATGTTTTGCCTTCAATAGCTACACCCCGCAAGCGTTGTTAGAGTATTGTTACATTTCTTCACCATTCACCACACACACACAACATAAAAAAACTCCTCAACATCCTCTCTCAAACAGACCACGAGCTGTGTATCCCTCTTTCTCCTTTAAGCCCATCGGTTAAGCCAAGCCATCTGTTTGACGATTATTATCCGCCCGCCTGTCCCGTAGTTGCTGCAAAAAAAAAGCTTTCGCTACCTTTTATTATTGAATTTCACTGCGGTTGCGGCATCGTCCTCCCGGTGCGTATCCGGCCACTGGCGGACCTACTTCGCCGAGGACCGAGGATTGCATTTACTCTCCCGGGCGGCCAAGGTAAAGTCAACCACTGTCACTGTTCCGCACCCGCAAAACGATTGTCCCCGCATCGCCCTTCAATCTCACCCATCACCGTCGTGTCGACCGTACTGCAAAAAAAAAAGGTTACACCGTCGTAGTCTCGGTTCCTTGCCTCGGGACCCTTTTTTCCCATTATGCTGTCGATGGTCGATCCGGTGTGTTCCGGTTTTTGAAAATCGATTGTTTGGGTTTATTTTTAGACGATTTCTTGAACATCTGTCGAAGCCCGGTTGAGACAGGGGCACTTGATACACATACAAACTCAGTAAAAACACTTACTGAAAACGATGGCCACCGTTGACGACGAAAAACGATACAGATTTGGAATGAGATTTCACTTCAGGAGGGTTAATATTTGTTTAACAATCTCTTGCAATCATATCTTTGTCGGGTGTTGTTTTTTCTTTTCTCTCTTTTCGTACTTTCATTTTCCCGGTTCCCCCCCCCCCCTCCATCTCAGTACAAACTTTTTATGTGCAAATAATCAATGTGCAAGAAGCGAGCGGTTTTAATCTCAATCCTTTGCCTGGCCTTTCTTCCCAGTGGCCGCACGCCAAGAAGGATCGCTTTTGGGAAGGATAATGAAGGCTACTCTTCGGTGGATAACTTTTTAAATTAAAGACAATCCTTGGCCGTCCCGGAATGCTTCAACTTCAACCGGCGCTCGGGCGGACCGGGGGGCGTGACGTGATTAAAAGTTGAAAATTGAAACACTTTACACCTGACTCGTGCAACCGCAATCCCTAACCCGCGTCCCGTGCGCGAGGGGCGTGAAATAAAAACAAGCTCCCTTTCGGCAGAGCACCGATTGAAATGGTTGTAATCAGAAACCGGCCAGGTTTTCCCGGCAGCGTTCCGAAAAGGTAAAAGTGTCACAACATCAAAGGGAAAAATCCGATGCCATACACACACCCCGGGGATTGCGTGTACACATCGAGGCACCACATTGAAAGGGCTTCCAAAATGCGTTGCGAAATAAATTGTAGCCCCACACGCCGTGTTTGCCTGTTCCGCCAAAACGCAACACATTATTCAAAATCGTTTCATTGTCACCCGACACACTTTTGGGCTCCGTTCTGGAGTTTGTGGGTGAATCCTTGCGAATGCAGCATCGCGATATATCGAAACCGTTGCCATAGAGTTCTGGTATTAAATTGTGTCTTTATGTCATCAAATTGCCTGTTGGCAGGCGTCACTGTTTTAACCTGGTGAAAAAGCTCAAATTGTTTCGTGCGAAACGTTTGAATGCGGTGCCCTCGAGTCTGTTACTACTTCACTTGGTAAATCGAACACAGTCTTTTGGATTTCAGTGGAATCATGAAATATTCAGATGTTTAAAAACAGATATGTTACAGTTGACGTAAGGAAATGTAAGCTTCAATTTTGAATGTTGCGTTGACTTTGTTATAATCAGTTTGGAGTTCATTTCAGTTTCGCCTAATTGAGCAATGCGCCTAAATATAGGCTAAACGCTAATAAACGGGCTAATAACTAAATCCGTTCAACTTAAAAAAGCCTCTGATTAAAAGGGCTTAAAAACCCTCTCAAATATTTGAAACAATTGATACATCACCTAGTTGTTCATAAAGTTAAATACATTTTGTGATTTTACACGCTTAGTATTTAATGAAAAAAAAATTGTCGGTTGAAATCGTTTGATTGCCAACTGACATTTCAGTTGGTTCGAAATCACTAATGCGCCTGAATGCAGGCAATAAATACATCTAAAAGAATAAGCAACATTTCATGCACTCCCGTTCCGCGTCGTAAATAAAACTCATTTCACGGCCACCGTATCCATCATTTTCTTGTCAATCATTCGACGGTAAACTTTACAACAGCAATCTAAACTATTAATTATGTTTTTCTTTTTTGTTTTGCCCCTCTTCACTTCAAAGCTGATACTGCAGGCTCTCTCGGCAAAGCACCATAAACCGTTCCGATACCTTAATTATCAAACAGCTTATAAACTTTATTCCGCTGCTGCTGCTGCACACAACGCCACAATATTTTTACTTTCCAACCCAACAAACAACCAGCTCCAATGTCAACCGACTCTTTTCATTTGATGACAAGCAACACTGGTGTAGTAATCTACCTCCCCACAAGTCGAAAATATCTTCCGCCTGTGTTTAATCCTCCTTTACCTTCGTTCGCGCTTGTTATCTCTCCCGGCAGACGGCGGTGGTCACATTGTTGTGCCAGTACCGACACACTGGGAGGTTCGCCGTCTGCATCGCGTTCCTCCCTCGCTTCTCAATTGCTCAAAGTGCTCCTTAAGCCTCCTTAACTGCACTCAATTATATTCCCCCTCCCTCTTGACTTTTGCACTCTGGCTCTGCCCCTTGCATACTACTGGCAACGACGACGACGACGACGACGACGCCGTACTACTCTCCGACGCACTTCACCAGCACGCCATCATCATCATCCTTCAAACGATTTTTGCCTCCCGACCGGCGGCGGCGACGACCGAGCCGAAAACGGACTCAAAACAAAAGGGAGCGCATTTTATGGGGTAGTTTCATGCGATTATTACAGCGTTTAGTTTGAACGGAAAATTAATAGAACTCAATTACTAACCTTCTCTGCGCGTAATGCTACTTCACATGGGGTGCACACACACACATACACTCCTGTGTAAAAACATCCAGCGCAGAGGGCGAATGTAGCCCGGCCGACCGAACGGACTTCCCTTTTGTACAGTCCCGCACGCACGGATGTCACATGCCATCGTTCGTTCGTTCGCCATGGTGGCGGGGATGGCTGCCAAGCTTAACGCTTCTACGGCAAGATGATTGATTTTTAACAGGATTATTACAATTAACTGCAAAGCATTTCCTTTGCCGACGGGGCCAACTCACCCAAACAGTCCCCACCACCAAGCCGGTGGTGGTATCGTCTTGCCGCACTGGCAAAAGCGAAAAGCAGGTTGTGATTTATTTTCAATTTCTTTCGCCCTCTTTTGTTTTGCCTACTGCTCGTCGCTCCCGCTGAGCACCGGCAAATGGGAAGCAAATTTATCATTCGCCTTTTATCGCACCTTACGTGCCCCCCGCATTCATATCGTCATAGTCGGTGCCCTCAGTGCTTGGGCGCTTTGTGACGTTGATTGGAGCGTTGGGCAGCTAAAGTATTTCCACGAAAAACACAGTGGAGTGTATCATTAGATATGCCAAACTTTGTCGTTGCGTTTTCGTTATCGGAGTAGCTATTTGTTTTCCCGCAGTTTGTTGATTTTACTTTCATTATTACTAGCTTTTCTTCAACTTCTCAGTTTGAGGTAAGATTTGACAGAATGTTACACCTTTTCAGAGTTTGAAATTTGCAACCGAAGGAGGCATTCGCATTCCATATTCAAATAATACGTTAATTTTATTGGAAAACGTTAAATTTTAAAATATCAGAACTTAAACTCTAAATTAAAATAAAGGAAATAATAATTCGTAGATTATTTTCGGTACGTTAACCAGCTTTGTTAAACACTCTTAAATAAAAAAAAGAATGATGATTTCGAGGATGTTGATACAAATAGGGGTTCTTTACTTATTAGTTTAATAGTCT
Organism: Anopheles melas; assembly: GCA_000473525.2. Classification (NCBI taxonomy): domain Eukaryota; kingdom Metazoa; phylum Arthropoda; class Insecta; order Diptera; family Culicidae; genus Anopheles; species Anopheles melas. The sequence continues at coordinate 2,745 of KI919979.1, read as the reverse complement.
CGAATTTTGAACGCATAAATTTCTTTACAAATTTATATTTTTTCATTATTAAGCACTCCTTTCGCATTTGCATACTACGTAACACTCAAAGCAAAGTTATTTTTAAAACACAAAACCATCCGCATTTCCTAACGAACGAACACAGCGGGAAATATGTAACTCCAAACCCATACAACCTCCCTCCGCTCTAGCATATGTAAACTCTGCCATTCAGCATTATTTTGCACCAAACAGTGGAACCGTTAGACCGTTCTGCCCACAAACCGGAACTCGGGTATAATAACCAGGCAAAGGAAAGACTATTTTGACACGTTGATTTATTGTTTGACCAGCTTTCAGGCTAGCCCGCTGCCTTTCATGATTGATGTTATACAGCTCTTGAGGAACAACATGGACGCACACAAAACGCTCTAACGGCACGTGGACCCAGCGTTATCTCCCGCTTTGTATCAACGGTAAATTAAACATAATTTTTACCACCTTTTGGATGAATGATTTGAGCGCATTTGCATACTGATCGATGCGAAGCAGATGTGTGCGTGTATTTCGCAACACCATAAAACACATACCTCGAAATCCAGGCTACAATGTTTTTTTTTTGTAAATCATATTTCCATCCTTTCATAACAGCAGCTCATAACCCATTCGTTTGAAAGAAAAAGTAACGCGCTCAAAGACACACTTCGATTCCGCATTAAGACAAGACCTGGTCACATCGGACCGTGTTTCCATCGGTGTCGTGTGACGACACACGCCTGAAGAGCAACCAATCGTGTTTGCGGTTCCGATCATAAAACGCGGAAGTAGAGAGCAAAAAACACGTAAGCTCAAGCGTGTCGGAAACATTTTTTCCATCGCGTTCGCGTTCCATTTTTCATCACTCTGGCACACAGCCCACAGCTACGCACCCCCGGCGACGGCCCGTCAATAAACACAATGGGCCAGCCAGCAAACCTCAGGCCGGTCCCACTCGAAAATAACAAGTTCAAACTAATGAATCATTAATCCGTCATATCACTCCATACATATAAATTGATTCATTATTTATGCTATTAAAATTAATGAAACTGTCACTCGCGCGCATTCCCGGTCAATCTGGGCGCTGGGCTGGCACAGCCTTCAACTTTGCCATCGAAGCCATCGATGATCCCGCACGTTCGCCGAAGATGTGGTGGTGATGACGTAAGCTCAAACGTCATCTTTCGTCTTGGACTCATCGTTGGCCTCAAAGTCCGTAACCGTTGGAAGAAGGGAAGCAGAGCATTTCCTTCACATTCTAAAGGGTTAACTTTTCCATCGCAAACTTATTGAATAGTGGTAGCGGTATTGGGAAGGGGATTCGCATACTTTTCCAACCACAGCAAACTTTGGGCGAAAACAACAAGCGAGCGAGCAATGGATGGGGAGGCAATGAACAAAAGCTCCCAACTCTTTTCAGCAGCCAGCCAGTTTTGTCCGGGACTGCCTGTCAACATCACTTTTCGCAGCAAAGTCATTACCATGACCGAAAGGAAATTTTTCACCAAATTTGACTCCCCCTTGGGTTTCTCGCCGTTTGCCGATCGGAATGCTATTCAATCGAATATTCGAGATTGTTGGGTGGATTGTTTACTACGTTTTCCCTCGAACTTCATGCTTTGAGGAAAACAATTTTCCCGGACTTTTAATGTTTCAGAGAACTTCTTCCAGCGGAAGGAGTACGTTTGGAGTAGAAGTAGTAGTAGTAGTAGCAGTAGTAGCAAGTTTTACGCAAAACAAAACACCCAAATCAGATCAATATTTGAGAGCGAGCGTAGCTTATTCGAAGCTTTTGCTCCGTTGGGAATATTTTCCTCGTAGCTGATTAAGGTTTCCACTGAACAGGGTATCCACCAAACGGTAGGAAACATCAAATATTTACAGATTTAAGGATTCCGTAGAACGGGCTAGCCTATCTTCATTGTTTGGTTGGAAAGTTTCGTCCTCTTGGCCTGATCTCGTCTTAGTAAGCGATTAAGCTCGTCAAGTTTTTCGTGCGTTCTAAAACCGTCAGCGCCCTATACAAGCTGAAAAGTAGCACCCGTAAAGCTAACAAGCCGATTCACTAGCAGTATGTGTCTGTGTATGTGTGTATGTGTAGGGCCACATCATTACACAGCAGAGCACGCCGAGCATCACATTGCCTGCCATTCATTTAACACAATGTTATCTTTCGATTACGCTTATCGTTTCGCTGATTTGAGGTCTGAATAGCAGAGGCTGCTGGGCTGCTGGGTGGCGCCGATCCTTCTGACGGGCTTTCTGGCAGCATGTCTCGGCAATTAATATTCATAAGCCGCTGACGAAAGCGCTGTCGCTCCTAGACACGGCACGGGAGGAAGCTTCCGAACGCAAGCACGGGGAAACAGATTGTTAGAGGATGATAAAAAATTAACTCACCTTGCCTCATCCACCAATCAGCTGGGAATAGAGCCGTTCGGGCAAAAATGAAGACATCCTCCAACCGCAATAGGATGAAAGGCGGTGGTGAAGCATTCGATAGAGAGGTGAATAAACACAGTGCCGCCAGCCAGTCAGTGTTCCATGCCCCGCCCCATCATCGAGCCACACACCGTTGACAACGTTGACAGTGCAAGGACATGCCACCTAATTTATGTATGGTTTTGATCATTAATTTATATTAGTACTCCCGGATAGAGCCGTTCATGCGGCGTCGTCCGCCATTTTTTTTCTCCCGGACTTTCTCACAAACACACACACACACAC
>KI919978.1:0-23928 GCA_000473525.2 Anopheles melas | reverse complement strand
AAGCGGTGACCAATTGCGGTTTGATTGCAGCAGCAAGTGCGCTGCCCTTGCCTTGTTTGATATGGAGTGCCGCTCTGTGTTTTTTTTTTGTTGCCTCCCTGTTGACCGACCGCAAGGTCAGTCTGAGAAATGGAAAGAGTGTATAAAGAGAGAGAGAGAGCGAGCGATGACGAGTTTGAAAAAAGGGTGGAAGCTTTCCGATCAGCTGTGCGTGAGATGCGTGAGCTGGTCGCGATGCCGCGGTTGCGCAGGCGAGAACCGGCGAAGGTTCGCCGTCTGCTCATTACACATTAATCAAGATGAAGTGTGTGTGTGTGTGAGTGTGTCTGTGATGAAAGGGTTGATTTATCGAACTGCAATTAGGGGCGGAGTTCGGGAAAAGGGGTGTTGAAAAATCCGATACATTCGACCGGGGTTGGTTGATGACTTCGATCAAAATATACATCATTTTAAGCTGACATTAATTAGGTTTCGTCGAACAGAGGGGTTAAATAGATCAGCAGCAGAATGGATGGACAGGAAAAAAAGGGAAAATCGTCAAAGATAATATATTTCACACCAATCAAAATCCACTTCCTATCCATTCTCATAATAAGTGAGATGTCAACCTTTGTAGCAAAAGTTTTAAAAAATGTCTTTTTAAAGCCTAAAAATACGTAAAAAGTTAAGAGTAATCTTACAGAAACATCAAAATTTTGCTCTAACATGGATAACAGAAACAGACGGAAACAAGTTTGAGCTCGATTATAGACACGATAAAAAACTAAAGCTCGAAGACAGATTTCATTTAAACATCCACACTAACTACTGAATAATTGATGACCGTTGTACCATTAATGCCCTTTTTTGTGCTGAAAGCAATAGAAAAGAAAAACTACTTTTCCACGACTTTTCAACACACACACACAAAACAACCCTTTTCGGTACAGTTGGTCGCATAAATCAAAAGCCATTTATAGAAATCGAATCGACAGAAGCAGCAATTGGAAGTGCCTTAATGTGATGTATAAATTAAACACTTCGTGTTTCTTCAAATTGGATTGTATTGGTAAAAAAACAAGAAATCAAGAAAGCCTTGTTTTAAATTAGTTTCACCTGCTTTGTGGTTGATTTGGCACAGGAACTGTTTTACTTGTTTAATTATATTTTTTAACTAGTCATGACATTTTCTACCAATAAAAATGACCGTAAAAATAATAAAACTGGCTGTTGATGGTCACTTAATCCTTCAGAATAAAGCAAACATCAACCGCTTACGTCATGAATAACACATTTAGCGAACAAACTGTTTCTAGCATTTTGTTGCATTCTTTTCCAACATTCCTTCGCCAAACACAAAAAAAAGAATGCCATCCAATGAGCTAAGCTAAGCGCTCAACCTTGAAATGACATGAAGATTTTCCCCCCTCCCAGGTTTGTTCCATTTAGTTCATCACGTGTATTTCCGCACCACCACCGTCAATGCTTTACCGACAAAGGAAAGCTTTTCTTCAATTGAATGTGCATTCCTAACAAGTTAATTGGTTGCGATCGATTAAAAAGCCGCCCGCCGCAAACACTTCAATCTAATAATGATTTTATTATAATGCTCCCATCCCACCATGGCGCAGCACGCGGTCGTGATCTTCAAGATCAGCGATCATGGATCTGGGCGAGTGAAGACAAAGGCACAGAACTCCCCCCAAGCCATTCTCCCCCATAAAGCGTGTGCCGCGTGTCGTGGGAATGGCACAACAGAGAGAGAGCAACGGCGTTCTTGCAGTGGCAAAAAAAGCAAAAAAAAAAAAAAAGATCTTTAAAACAGGGACCTAAACCAATCTCCGTGACGAATGCATGGCACGGATTGCGGGCGGTAAAACACACTCCAGAACGCAAGGTCACCGGTGGCACGAAGTTTCCCTTTGTGTTTCTGTTGGGGGAAGGGGGGGGGGGTGAGGTTCTCCAAAGCCTGATGATCGCTTAAGCACAAACAGACACAGCGTGCGCGAGCGGAACAAACCTGCGGTCTGAGAAAATCCTTCACCCTCATCCACCACCCATCCAGCAGCTGGGGAAACTCATTGTTGGGTGGGGTAGCAGTAGTCACCAACACCCACGCCACAACACACGCCCCGAGGACAATCATTTTCAAGCTGGTCCGGAAGGGAGTGCCTCAAACTGTAGAAAACTGCAGCAGCAGCAGCAGCAGCACCACCGCCGGTTTGTATAGCTGATTGCCCCAAGGCAATGAGGCGACGAACCAGACGAGGGGGAGAATGAAGCGGTCAGCGGACTAATAATCAGGTACAGTGGACGGTCCCCGGTGGGTAGATTAATTTTTCCTAGAGCACTAAACCACTTAACTGCAATTGCTGGCTCCTTTTATGGGGAGCTATTTGAGGGGGGGCTTCTCCCAAGTGAACAACGGGTCGTTGGATTAGATCGCAAACACGCGGACAGACGCACGCCGGCCGCGACCGTCGCATTATACTTTTGCCTGCAGTCTTCGTCTTCTCTTTTTCGGCTGCAATTTCTGACCCCAAAAAAGGTTGAAGAATTTGCAGATGAAACGAACGAGCGAACCGGGCCGTGCTATAAATTCCACAAAACCAACGTCAGTCGGAATTCTGCCCGGTCCGAAAATTGGCCTACAATTTCCGATGCGACGACCTGCTGCATCGTTCGCACGTTCGCACTTTGCCAACGCCAACGCCGCCGCCATGTGCGAATTTGAGCGCTTAAATGCGTGCCAATTGGCAGAACTGGCCGTCTTTGATTGCAACATACGGCATGTGTGTGTGGTTCTTATATGAGGAGCAAAGCGAGCGGTGAGACGACAAAAACCTAAAAAGGAAATCGATGATCTTCGATCGATCTTCGAGCCCAGAAATCGCGATTTCATAATTAGAGAAACATCTCAGTCCCTACCCTCAACCCTCGCCTCACACTCGCGTAATTGATTTAGTTCGCTTCCCAACCCCGTCGTCGGGAATTAATAATCTTAAAGCCTCGCAGGCAAGCCCCCCCCCCCCACCGGCCCCAAGGGTCACAAGAAAATTTCTAAAAAAAGCTCACACAAGCGAGTGGAAAACCACACAGTGAGTAATCCATTACCAGCGGAGGCGCCACGGCTCCGACACGGCTCTACTGCGGTTTGAGAAGGCGGGAGCAGGGGGCGAGACGCACCGGCCGCAGAATGCGTGCGAGATCGTTGATTGAGTAACGGTTTTGTCGCCGGTTTTCTTCGATCGCCGCGGCCAAAGTGTTTTTTCGCTCTTTTTTTATTCGCTTGAGTTTCGCCTAAGCCTTGGAAGTGGAAGTTTGGGGCGGCATCTCACGGCCACCGGTGTGTCGAATGGCATGCGGGTGATCATCGTCCCCCGCCGTCCCCTTCACTGCACCAGGCCGGTGCGTTTCTAAGCACCGTCGCAAGTGTGCGCAAAAATTAATGTGTTGAAAACGAGCGTGACCAAATCGGCTTGGCCCACGGTCGGTCATGGTTGGACAGTGTGGGGTGTACTTACCGTGACGCAGATGAAGAGGTGTCGATAGAGGGAGCTCCATGCTCTAGTGTGTGTGTGTGTTTAGAAAACAGAACACAGCATAATTTCGAATTTGTCCACACATTTTCCACATTAAGCTTCGGCCGGTCAGCAGGCCCGCATTTCTATTTTTGCTCGCTTTTCGGCCTCCCCCGGTGTGTGTGTGCGTGACCTGAAAAAAAAAAATCAATCTCAATCAAAACGCGTTTGATCTTCTTAATTATTTCGCAGCAATGTGCATCATCGGATTAGAGGGCACGATGATAAGACCCGGCCAACCGTCAGCAGGACCATCAACTCACCTCACAGCCGACGGCGTTGGTCCTTTGTCCAACAGCAGCAGCTCATCAGCGGCAACCGAAAGGCACCGGAGGCTGATCCCTTACATGCAGTACTACGTAACGTCCACCGCCGGACCACCGCCGCCGTCCGGGGACGGTGGGGCGTCCGATACCGGCGACTATCAGCCGTCGTTCAACCCGCTCTATAATTATAGGCCGATCGTGAGTATTGCCTTATGCGGTATGCAGATTGCTAGGATTAAGGCTTCCTCCTCCCTCTTCCTTTCACGTCCGTGAAAGGGAAAACGAGAGCACTATTTGGATAGAATAAACAATTCAACCTGGGGGCGAGAAGGGGTAGCTTTATGTAACCGGCCGCGAGCCAGCCGCTGGACAATGGCAATGGCGCCCCGCGAGCGGCACAATGGCACATGGCCTGCCCGGATCTGGCCGTATCGCGGCCACGCGATCTTGCGTCCACAAGAATCTAGTCCAAATCATGGCCCGAGTCACGGTTTTGCAACATAACCGCCTTCCCTGGTTTGTTTGCGCAAAAGGGTTTTTGGCTTCGTACCTTCGCCTGGCTCGCGGTCATGTCCTGTGTGACGTGTAGCACTGAAAGCACAGGAAAAAACGAGGCAAAAGTCCGTTCAATACAAAGACACATTCGTTATTAGTTACATGATGCTGGCACCCACTCACAAATGCTTCCTTTCACCTACCTTTTTTTTGTCTCAACCGTTGTGTAGAACGTTCCTGTCCGACAGGAGCCGGCCCCGGGGGCTGACATTCGAGCGGCCTACTACACCGCGAAGCACGCGAAACCACAGCAACAACCACAGCAACAGTCGTACCGGACGCAGGAGGAACCGTACGAGCTGCCCCGCTCGCCGGTCGTAGTGCACCGCAAACCGTACTACGGCACGGCGCCGGCCAAGTTGATTTCAACCACCGGGCTTAAGTCACTCCCGGCTTCGTCCTCTTCCTCCTCCTCCTCCTCCTCTGCCAGCATCAATCCGTTCACGTACGAGTACAATCACCGGCATCATCCGCAGGGCGTGAAGGTGGTGTCCGTTGGGGGTGGATCGGCCGGTACGCCAACGTCGTACGCGGTGCTCAGCACGGGCGATCACACCGGCGGTGACCTATACGAGCGGCCCAAGTATGCGGTAATTCCACGGGAACGTGACCAGTACGAGCAGGTGGTAGTGCCGCAGCGCTTTGCCGTCCTGCCAGCGAAAGTGTACGGGCTGGAGGAGGGGGGCGATGACTTACCCGCCGGGGGTAAATACTTCCTGCCGGCCGGACCCGGAGAACGCAGCAAACCTTCGGCACTGGTGAGTGTGTATTGATTGTTGTGGTTGCTGGAAGAATGCAACAAAATAGTGTGTCATGGCTTCTTGCTTTGTTTACCATTTCAGTATCAGTCACTGCCGGTAGCGTACAAGAAGAAGATTATCAATCCTTTCCTTCCATCGAACACCATTCCGGGACCGTTCACACCGATGACTGGCGGAAGTAGTGGCAGCAGCAGCAGTAGTAGTAGTGGTGGTGGTAGTGTGACAAACACATTCAGCACTCAGCATCAACAGGAAGGTACGCGCGGAGGTTCCCAAACGTCATACGTCAAAAGTGCTGTCACCGAGCAGCCATCGGTGGCCGTCTACTCGTCGTACGATCATGGCGCTCCGGTGCAGGATCACCGAGGCCACGGAGATCCCTCGGTGTCGTCCCCGTATGTGGTGGTGAAAACCCTGCCCAAGTTTTACTACGAAAAGCCAAGAATTACGGGCCCAACGCCTGCACCATCGCCCTACCCGGTGTACTACAAGGAGAAGCCCAGCGAAGGACGTAAACAACACTCCAATCACAGTGGTAAAAACTAGTCTTTTTTGTTGCTTTTTTATAAATACTTTGAGCTAATTGGCCTCATTTGCCTCTTGGTGAAAACTAGTGGTGAGAGCTCGGATTCGGACCTACCAGATTCCGATTCCGGATCCGATTCCAGAGTCGATTTCCGTGTCGAGCCGAACGACTCGAGACGTCGGAGCCGATTCCGGAGCTGAATCCGGAGCCGATTCCGGAGTCTACTCTGGACTCCGGAATCAGAATCGGCTGCGGAATCGGAATCGACCAGGGAATCACAATATGCTCCCCGGAACCGTTATCAGAATTGACTTCATAATTGGGATTAGCTTCGGAATGAGAATCAGTTCTTAAATTAAAATATGGAGTTTCAGAAGCGAAATCAGTCCAAGAGTCTCCATGAGAATTTATCTTTTACAAGTAAATTTGGATTCTTTGTGGCTATCAACCATCATATATGACCCAAAAGCCTATTTTTATGAAGATGCCGAAATTGACTCCGATTTCAGAGCCAATTCCAGATTCCTGAGCCAATTTTGATTCCGAAACCGAATCTGACTCCGGAGTAGATTCCGAAGTCAATTTTGATTCCGGAACCGATTCTGATTCCGGAGTCGATTTCGAAGCCGATTCCGATTCCGGAACTGATTCTGATACCGAAGCCAATTCCGGAGCTGGTTCCAAAATCAGTTCCAGAGCCGATTCCGAACAAATTCCGAATCCGAATCTGATTCCGGAATCGATTCCAGAAAACTTCGAAGGTAGCCGGAATCGATTTCGACGAAAACTTCATTTTTCCCATTATTATCGCTTTCTTTATTTTTTTACTAACGAAATAATCCTTTTTTTAAGGTTACACAAGGCCACGGATACCTGGAGTGGTCCCGATCAGGCTGACAGTTGATCCCAACAATCACGTCACCGATGGACAGTCGGAGCAGCACCACTCACACCAATACTACAAAATCGGCCAGCAACTGTACAAGGTGCAGCAGGAGCATGGCGTCACTCCGACGAAACTTCAAACGGTTCCACCACCTCCTCGCCAACATCTTACCGAAACGATACTGACGCAGCACGCGACCCCACAAAAGCCAACGGAAGTCGCTGGAAAGAGTCCACCCACCGGTCAGTACTACCTCACGCCAAACTACAAAGTGTACAAGGTGCCGGCCAAACATCATCATACCGTACCGGAACATCCGGCCTACCAGTATGCGCATCCCCAACCCGTCGCTGTCTACTCCAGTACCACTCCACGCCCGGTAAGCTATTCGAGCGTTTCACCCAGCACCACGCCAGCCCCGGTGCACGAAACTCCATCCTACCCGGTGTACCATCCATCGGTGAAGCCCCCCCGCCACAATCGCACCGAGTACGCCAACCGGCAACGCTTCTACCCACAATCGATGCGTCATCCAAGCCAGCACAAACCACGTCCGATCCCATTAGCCCCGGCACCGGTAGACCACGAAAAAGCGCTCGGGTTCCCAGCAGCCCCGGCACCCGGTTCATCCCTGGCGGATCTACTCAAAAACCTGCAGGACAACAATCTGCTGCCGAAAACGCTCACCCCGGACAATATTGACAACTCGATCCGCACGCTCGTGAAGATACTGAACAATCTGAAAGCGAACGGACATCACCAGCGACCCCCCGTGGTAGAGCGGCCAGAGGCCCCAAGCGAACCGACGACGTACGAGCGAACGAACTACACAACGGTCGAGCCGGAATCGTACGTGGACACGGACAAGTACCGAGCGGGGCCACCGATGCTCATCAACAAGATTGTAACGCCCGGACCGAACACTGGCCGGCCGGGCATTGACTATCCCGCGCTGGCCGAGATCCCCGAGACGAGCTTTTCGTGCAAGGAGCAGCGGTACAAGGGCTTCTTCGGTGATCCCGAAACGAACTGTCAGGTGTGGCATTACTGCGACCTGAACGGTGGTAAAGCTTCCTTCCTCTGCCCGAACGGGACCATCTTCAGTCAGGTAAGCGAGACGGAAAGAGACTGAGAGAGAGAGAGAGAGAGAGAGAGAGAGAGAGAGAGAGAGAGAGAGAGAGAGAGAGAGAGAGTTTTGGTGGTTATGTTTGGTGGTCGTTTTTAGGTGGCACTGACCTGCGACTGGTGGTTCAACGTGAAATGCTCCACCACGGCGCAGCTGTACGTGCTGAACGAGCGGCTGTACAAGTACATCCTGCCCTTCACGCCCAAGTTCCCGGAAGATTACAGTGGACCACTCGTTGATAAGTATGTTTTTAGTGACTTATCTGCTATCATTTTACTAATAATTTCCCTTTTTCCCATAGATATCTTGCCCTCAAGTTCCAGGAGATGGAGGAAAAGATGAAGCAGCAACGAGCCAAGGGTGCCAAGCAAGGTTCTATTGAGATCCCGAACGCGGTTCCGGAGAACGATGAAGTCAACGGCAACACGCTAGAAGACAACGACGAACGATACAACCAAAATCAACCCTATCCGATCCGGTACGCCACCACGGAAGCAGTGCCGGAGCGTGTCACAGCAACTTCGGTCCGTCCATCGGCTCCATCCCCCTCCTCCTTCTCCTCCTCCTCCTCCTCCGTTCCGATCACACTCGAAGACATCGATGCGGAACTGCACCGTGGTAGTAACGGTGGTGGAATGGTCGAGTCATCCAGTCCCTCCTCCGGCAGCAGTACGATGGGACCTGTTTCCCCCATGATGGACGTATCGGAGGAAGAGCAGCAAGAAGACGAACGGCGATCACCGCCCGCCTACAGAACGTCCTCCGTTCCCACGACAACCACCCTGATCATCGCGACCGAGGAACCACCGATCGATCCGTTCCGGTCGGAGGAGATGATGATGATGCTGCGCCCCGAAGGTCGGCAGGAGGACGATGATGAGGAGGACGAGTACGCGAATGTGGTGGTCAATGCGGAGCACCGGTCACCATCACCACAGCACAGCAACAGCTTGCCGACGGCGGCCCCAATACTGAGCAAGATCCGACGGATCGAGGTGAAAAACGACGGCACCAGTGGACATTTGATAAGGAATCCAAACTACGATCGGAGAAGGAAAAAGTAGAGTGTAAGTGATTTGTACGATCCAATACTCAGTACGGCAAAACTCAATAAACTTATTTGTACAATATTGTAGTAATTTGTAAATGTAGATGGAAACTTTGGTCTTTGATATTTACTTTTTACCTTTTTACCTTATTTGAGAAGGAATCGATTCATCTCTCATATGACCTACTTTTTGACGCTCTGCTCGGGTTGGTACGGTACGGATCGATATGTTCCTGTTAGTGGTGGGAGCTCGGAATCGGTCCTACCCGATTCCGATTCCGTGTTAGGAATCAATTCGGGAATCGATTCTGATTCAGGAGCCAATTTCGGAACCGATTCCAAGGCCAATTTCGGAGCCGAATCCAAAGCCGATTCCAGAGCCAATTTTGGAACCGACTCCAGATTCGATTCTGGAATCGGAATTGTCTCCGGAATGAGAATTTGATCCGGAATCGACCTAGGAATGGTAATTTGCCGATTGGAATCGGCTCGTTAATTGGCTCCAGAATCGGCATCGGTTCCAGAATCAGAATCGGAGCCGGTATCGGAATGGGCTCCAAAATCGATTTGGGAATGGTAATTTGCTCCGAAAACGGAATAACAATTGACTTCAGAATTGGATTTAGCTCCGGAATGAGAATCAGTTCTTCAATTGAAATAAGATGTTTCAGAAGAGAAATCAGAACGGAAATTTCCATGAGAATGGATTGTTTGGACAAGTAAATTTGGATTCTTTGCGGCTATCCCAAACGCCTATTCTTATGGAGATGCCAAAACCGACTCCGATTTCGAAGCCGATTCCTATTTCGGTCCCAATTTCGATTCCGGCCTCGAATCCGATTCCAGAACCGATTCCGATTTCGGAACCGATTCTGAAGCCAATTATCAAACCGATTCCGTAATCGATTCCGGAAACTGATGCTGGACCTCGGAATTGGAATCGATTCAAGAAAACTTCGGAGCTAGCCGGAATTGATTCCGACGAATACTTCATTTTTCCCATCACTAATTCCTGTGATTCGTGTTATCGTGGCTCTCCCGGTTTCCTTCCAAAACGCCATGCCAGGTTAGCTTCATTTATCATTTTGTCGTGATAAATTAATGCCTCCTTCGCTCCGCTACCGGACACCGATTGCCTGCGCCGGAGGAAGAATGAAATCGTTGGCCTGGGGGGAGATTAGTGTACCGGTACGGTAAGTCAAATACACACGCACTGTGTGCTACCGTTTGCTCGGTTCGGAAGAGCACCCGAAAAGACAACGGAATTCGAATTCCGTATCGGATAGGTAATAATCCTTGCAGCAGCAATCGATTACGCATGATTTACAACGTCCTTTTGCAAAAGGAGAACTTCTCTGTTTGTGTGTGTGTGTGTGTGTGTGTGTGTGTGTGTGTGTGTGTGTGTGTGTATGTTTGTGTGTTTGTGTGTTTGTGTGTTTGTGTGTTTGTGTGTTTGTGTTTGTGTTGGGCGGTTTAACCGAGCGTGTAAACCAAAGTAGGCCAGGCCAGAGGCAGGAGAAAAATCCAAACCCCCTTTGGGAAGGGGGGGTAAGTGTGGATGTGGAAGTTGAAATATATATATACATTTTGATCCGGTTTCGTTCGATTTGGGTAATTAATTTTCATGTTTCTCTTCTTTTAGGGCTACAGCATTGAATATGTTGCACCATAAAAACTTAATGCTTACATAACTATAACGCCACAAACGTTCCCGATACACAATCACATCGATTTGCCTGCCTGCCTTGCCTGTCGCACGCTTCTCGCTTGCTCCACGGCTTGCTGCGATTCTTTACGCACGCTCGCACATCCAATCCACGGAGCGTGCTTGGGGGAGGGAAAGGCGTGTCCGGGTGCATCTCTCCCTATCTGCGATATGAACATGGGCAAGCAATTCTCCACCCCCGGCGGGCGGGCCAATCGGCCAACAGCACAGATTGGCAACATTACATGCTTTGCTGCTGCTGCTGCTGCTGCTGTACTACACATGCTCTAAATCAAATTCCATCCAGGCGCGCTTTACATGTTTGAACTGTGGATTCGATACCAATCCAGGGGATGGTGGTGGTTTCCCGATACCCAAAAACCTCAATTCCCCCTTTTCCCTGCCCTGGGAGTGGATCGAAATCATTCCATGTTGTTCCACCGTTTTAACCACTCGCTTGCGCAAACATGCACGCAGCAACAACGGGCTGTTTGAGCGCAAACGAACGCACCGACAGCACGCCGCCAGTGATTGTGTGGTAGAATGTCTTAATCTAGTGCTTTTAAAATGATTTAAGTGGCAAAATGTGGGGCAAAACATTCCACATCTATCCTCAAACTATTGTAAGAAGAAGAAGAAGAAGAAAAAACGCTCTCCAGGTGCTGATAATTGTGTAGCGTCGTGTTGCAGAGAAAGAAGCGTAATTCATAAATGAGGAACAAGTCGTTATAAATCAAACAAGATTAAGTTACCTTTTAACTTCTGCTTTCAGTTTCTTTCTTGAAAAGGTTTTAGGTGCATTTAAAGATTGGCTTGTAGCACTTCTATGGAGCATATTCTATGTTCTATCTGTAGCACCAGCAGCGACGCCGGATGATGATAATGGTTTACACCACCCTGCCCAGGATGGTGTGAAATGGGTGATAATTACATGCAGTCCTGTATTTCTACTTTCAGAGGTTTTTGTTTTTGCTTACTGTTATTGCTCGATGCATTAGCTTCTAGTGACTAAGTTGTATTACCCTGTGCAGGATAGTGTTTTCTCTGTTCCATACAGATGGGGGACATGCTATTAAGCCGTCTGTTTCACAAGATATGCCCTGATCGTAACGCATAGCCTTCGAAAGGACAGTAGAAAGGGAGTCAATTTAACTAAAATTGCATTTTTTTACAAAATTAACAGCACTATCTCTATGTAAATCTACTGTCTCTCACTTTCCGTAGCTTAACTTGCCTGTACGTCATCGTTTAAAAATGCCAAAATGCACAGCTCCGGCTTAAAGTTCAGTATCGGATCATCTTCATCGTCGTCGAAACAGTCCGATTCGTCCGAATCGCCAACCGGTATCGCTTCCTCCTCCGACTCGTAGTACACGAGCGTAGCATTCGGGTGGGTTAGGCGCGTAAAGTCGTCAAACTTTTTTCGCCTCACACTCGACTTGATGCCGCTCAGATCGAGATCCTTCGTGCTGATGCATATCTTGCTGCTCGGTTGGCCCGATGTTCGGTCGGGGTGCGTTTGCTTGGGGCGATAAATTACAATACCTTGCGTTTTGTACTGACAGCGCCCATTTCTGGTTAACATTTGGTGGTAGTATTCGGGCAGCGGGTATTGGATGGCCTCACTTCCAGGGGGGTTTTGACCATTTACGGCGGATGGTTTGGGTGCGGGAGCTTTCTTCGCGTTTGTGACAGGTGTTTGGTGGTGGTTGCCGGTCTGTTTGGCCGGTGGAATTAGTGGTTTAGCTAGCTCAGAATCATCGCTATCAAGCGTGGAGGACGTGGAGGACAAAGATGAGCTTCGTTTGGTGAAAGTTGCCCTTTCTTTTCTAGCGTGCAGCTGTTTATCAGCAGCTTTTGTCGCTGTTTTGCTATTTTCCATCTGTTTTAAGGTGTTTTTCACGTGGTCCGATACGCTGTGTTTCCGGGCATAAGGCGTAGACGTGCGGGTTTTGCTCTCCGTCGTTGATGCAGACGATTCGCTACCGGATGATTCCGAGGAGTCAAGGATAGTTCGACCACACTTTACCTTTTTCGTTGGCTTAAATTGAACTCGATGCTGCTGCTTCTGCTGCTGATTGCCACTTTTGCTCCAATTCTTCACATCATCGGTGACGCGCGTTTTGGGCGCCGATTTTAACGCACTTTTCAAGATGCTGCCCAGATTCGTTTGTTTAAGCGCGTCGATGTTGACACGCTTACTACTGCTGCCTCCTTTGGCAAGCTTCATTATCCTGTCCCTTGCCGATGCTTTCGACAGTTGCGTAGGCATTTTGAATGGAGTAATGTTCGGTATGCATTCGACCAGACTGTTCAAATCCAACCTAGACACTGTGCCCGGCGGCCCATGGCCACCTTCCGGCTCGACCGTCAGGTAGGAGGAAATGATCGTCTTCTCTACCTGGTGCACAATGACCCGCTTGCTGCGATTTCTGTCCGAGTACACGCAGCTGGAACAGTTTTCCGTTTCATACTGTTGCTTTGCCGTCTCGTTCAGTATCGAGACGTTCTCCTTGTGGGTCACGTCCATCTGTGCGCTTCCATCGTACTCCGTGAAGCGTGTTTCCCGCTCCTGCGTTATCTGCTTGCCCGTGCCGGGTTGACACTCTTGCTGCAACCACTTCTGTACGTGACCAACGCTGAGGGAAAAATTGCTATTAAAAATCTGCTCCATCCCGTTGCACTTCCACTCGGCGGTCCGTTGTTTCAGGGCAACCTGCAGCTGGTCCTTTAACGCGGCGTAACTGCCCGACTGTTCATTCTCCTTGTCCGACGCATCATCATCATCGCTGCTTTCGCTGGCTTCTTCGACAGTTTGCTGCTGGTCGTCAGTTTCTTTATCCGCTTCCCCATACAAGTCAACCGCATCGTCGAGCGTCAGACCGTTCTCATCATTCTCAAATTGTTTGTTGTATTTCTAGCAAGACGAAAGTAAACTTCATTATGTTTCCCAGACACACATACACACGCCGTTCGCTTTTCCGAGGAGCTTTATACGTACATCTAACAAGTTTTTCCACGTAATATAACGATTGGCGATGGTTTTATCGTCCGGGAACACACTCTCCGCCCTGTGAGCAAACAAAACACGGTCAATATTTGTCTTCTACCCCATTTCTCCCCGTTTGATCTCTTACTTTGGACTTTTCGTTTTCCTGTCACTGGCCCGTTTAGGATTGTTAAGAGCCATTCCGTAAAACCTAATCCGTAGCTTAAATACACACTAATTTTCAAAATATTAACAACAAAACAGCACACATACAATTTGGAATCCACGAACGCTTCGTCTGGTGTTGGTTTGTAAACAATAATTTAAACCTTGTCAACCGCCATTTCCCTCAAAACGTCAAAACGTACTCCCCCAGATTGGCCGCTAGGGGGCGCGGTGATGTTAATCTGCGCGCGTCATTCGAACCGTCGCGCTTGATTGTTTGTCATCCAACGCGGCAGAACCGTTAAATAATAACGAAGACGACGGATTTGTTACATACAATGTACCAATTGTTGAACAAAATGAGCAACAATTCAATTAAAAATAATGAACTTACTTAATTCGACAAACACGTGTTTCAAAAACACAATTGATTAAAAGTAAAATTAAAAAAAAACATCAATCAATACCCTATCTCTAGTAAAGGCCTCGAACGCCATCAGGTAGCCTGCTAATAGCTCTTTCTATCAATTATACGCAACACTAATGCGTATTTAAAAGCCCAAACCTCCATCAATGCGTAATGTTTGATATCAGCCACTGAACAAATACAATTTTAAATGCATTAAATTCACTTGAGTGGCTCTATTAAATGTTCCAGGCTTGACAAAATTCCACAGAAAAACGGAACATCAAAGATTCAAAACGGGCAACGTGGTCATAAATAGTAACAGCTTAAACATGAAACGAATGCTTAAAATTATATTAGAAAGACAAATATAACTCATTTCCCACCACTAGCGCGAGACCATCTTCCCCTTTCCCCTAGCTCAATTTCCCAGGACTCTCGCATACGTCCAATTACTCCGCTCCGCCATCGATCCCGTCCCCGTAATGAAACATTTATTGATTACCGCGTGGCCTTTGTTTAACTGCGTCCCATTTTAGGTACAGCCTTTAGACAATGGCTGTTTTACTCATCCCCGGGAAGCACCGCGCACACAGGAGTTGATAAATCGATGCAGTCCCAATTCCGGTCCCGGTCATGCAACGCGTTCCGCGACCGACCAGCATACGAGCGAGTTCCAAAGGCCGGGAAAAGTATCGACAATAAAATATCGAAAGGCTTTGCTCCTCTCGCTCCAGGACACGAGTCCATCCACCGCAGACTACAGAGGACGACGACGACGACGAGAACGATGAATGTCCTCGCTAATAGCCCGGTGGCGGGATCCATTTGGCGAGGATGGCAAAATGGACAGGACTGCCCGTGGTAGTAGCATAACATTAATTGCGTTCGGTTGCATCTTTGCGCTGTCGTGTGTGTGTGTGTGTGTGTGTGTGTGTGTGTGTGTGTGTGTGTGTGGATGTCCATCCTATAACCCCCCCTAATGATGGTCCGTCACGGCATTCGATCATCAGTGTGCCACCCCAACCGACCGACGGACATTGGCCGATACAGATGGGGAAAAACGGGGCCACAAGTTATTGCCCAACACAAGGCTCCATCGTTGTGTACCGTACTTCGGTAAAGTACACTTTTTTTTGTTTTAATTCCCCCTCATTACATCCCTCCTGCTCCACCGGAACACACTTGGTAGCTCGGAACACACTTTCCGTAACAGAATCTGTAACCGTCCGTACCCGTTGCTTAAGTATGAAATATTCATCAACCAGAAAATGTGAAATGTGCGGAGAAAAGAAGCTCACGGCTCGTTGCCTTGCTCTCGGCGACTTCGGTTCTCGGTCAGGTAATGGTGGTGGTGTGGCGGTACAAATGAAGCGTAATAGTTGCCTTCCATCAATGGTTGGACGGTGAAAAAAGGGCTGTTGTGTTGTTATGTGTGGTTCAATAATTCATTCGGCCATTTCGAGTGCTTCACATCGATGCATCGATTGCGTACAGAAAATTGCATCGATCGGGGTTGACGTAGATCGGGCACACGATTGGTCGGTTGATGGTAACGTATCACAAATTACGAATGGCAGTAAAACAACAGAATTTACATACAAAAAAGTAAATTGGTAAATTGCTGTTAAATACTATTAAGTGAAATTACAACGCTGGTTATGGTTCGTGAACCTGCGGAATCAGTTACTTTAGCAGAACAGACACTTCATTGGTTCCAGAATCGGAATATGTTCACGATTACTACCAGAACTTGAACAGGTTCAGATGAAGTTCCGAAACGGGAAAAAATGTCGGGATATGTTACAGTGCCGGTATGCGACTGTGATCAGTTCATGTACCTGTATAAGTTCAATATTAGTTCCAGGACCAGACAGATCGGTTCAAAGACATGGTACAGGTTCAGAACCAGTTCCAGGACTGGCATGGGTTTAGTATCAGTTCCCGAACCGACATAGATTCAGAACCAGTTCCAGCACCGGTATGGGCTCAGTATTAGTTCCTGAATCAATATGAGTTCTATATCAATTCCTGCTCTGATATGAGTTCAGTGTCAGTTCCAGATCCAGTATATGTTGATGATCGGAACCAGTACCAGCATGGGATCAGTATCCGTTTCAGGACAGTTATAGGTTCAGAACCATTCATTGGTTCTGCCATTGGTTCATTGGTTCAGTATCGATTCCAAGACCGATATAAGTTCAGATCCAGTTTCAACGTCGGTCCTGGGTTCTGTATCTGTATTCCTGGAACGATATGAGTTCAGTGTCAGTTCTAGGCCCGGTTTGGGTTTGTAATCGGTTCCTGGGCCGGTATGGACCCAGTACCAGTTCCTAGATCGATATGGATTCAGTGTTAGGTCTAGGACCGGAATGGGTTCAGCATCAATTCCAGGACCGGTATGGGTTCAGTATTAGTTCCTTTACCGGAATGGACTCGTTTCAGCTTCAGTTCCAAAACCGGTATGGATTTATGACAAGCTTCAGGACCGGTATGGATTTAGTATTAGTTACTATAACGGTATGGACTCAGCATCAGTTCCAGAACCATTATGAGTCAAGTATCAGTTCCAGGATCGGTATTGGTTCACTATCAGTTTCAGGGTCGGTATGGGTTAGCTATAAATTACAGGACCAGTATCGGTTCCTTCACCGGGATAGTTTCTGAATCAATTCCATTACCGGAATGAACTAGGTTCTTGGGCTGACATGAGTTCAGCGTCAGCTTCAGAGCCGGCACCAGCTCCGTATCAGTTCTTGGAGTGATATGTTTCTTGGTTGATGTAGAGCAGTATGAGTTCATGATCCGTTCCAGGATCGATATGGAGTATCATTTCCAGGACGGATATGGCTTCAGTATTATTAGTTTGATCTAATATGGGATCGTACTCAGCTCCAGAACCGGTATCATGGATTCATGATCAGCTTTCGGGCCAATATGAATTCAATATGCGTTCCTGGACCGATACGGGTTTAGCATCAGTCCATCAGACAAGTTAGTCCATACCATCCAGTATTAGTTTCATGGTCGGTATGGTTTCTATATGAATTCCAGGACTGGCATGGGTTCCGAGTAACCCTGTAACCGAGTAACATTAACTATAGCCCGACTCTTTAAACATAAAGAGCACTATTTGCGAATCATTTTATTCATCAATAATCTTTTCAAAGTTACAGCAAGAAGTGTCACAAGATGGAAAAGCTGTGCTGCAGGATGTACCCTGGCCATCATTATCCCACACGACAGGCGCTAAAACAAAGCATCAAGTGGCTCCGGGAAACATCATTTGACGTTCGTTTGGAAGATGTTCAACATCGATGACATTTTGGTGGGAAAATGGATTGGAAAATTACTTCCACTTTAAAACGGAAGACGACTCAGACTCAGATTGAAGCCACAAAACAGGACAAACAGTTTCATCTTATTCTGTCCTTTCTGTAGCTTTCCTGCGAAATTTCCTCTTTGCAAAAAGCTTCCCTGCTTCCTTGGAAAACCATTTTACAAGCTCTGTTTGTAATGCCTGGTAATATTCATTAAAAAAAAAACGCTCCAGAGCTAGTGTGCCCGTCGCTGTGGAAAACAGCGCCCATGAATGATTAAACAGCGGAACATGACAAAACGGTAAAACTAATTTCACCAGGCGGCAGCGACCGATTCCATTTCATTGCCAGTGGGTGGTTCGTTCCACGCTGTCGCTTTTTCGATTTCGCTTTTAATCCAATCAAAACAAACATTTCAACCAAGTTACCGGAGAAATTGGGGAGGACCAGTGGCCGGTACGAAGCGCACGACACGACACGATCTTCCTTCCCATGCAAACGATGCAAAGAGACAAAGCAATTAGGCATCGGGGCTCGTTTTGGTGCTTGTAAACAAATTCCAGCAATAATGCCACAACGGCCATTTGGAACGGTCTCCTGTCTCCTGGCCGCTCAGCCCCCATTCTCGGACACACATAGATCGGGTGCAAAGGACGGAGTAATTAAAAGTTCACCACCTTTTGCGGACAGGCAGAACACACGGCAGCGTCAACGTCGGAACGTATAAAGCACTCATAATAATGGCCACGCGCCACGGACAGAGAGGGAGAGAGAGCAATTACGCGCGCAGAGGGGAGGGGGGCGGTGAACAGTGTCCTTGTTGTCAAGCGGCAAGCTCACGCCTCACCGAGTTCGCCGTCGTCTTCGGCGCGCCAAACGAAGAAGGATCGCCATCAACACCATCATCATCATCGTCACCCGACAGTCCAGTAGTGTGGTGGTAGTCGTCGTCGTCCTCATCACTGAGCATCCTTTCTCTATCTCTCTCTCTCTCTCGGTGCAGCAAAATACGAAGAAGCAATAACAGTCCATTGGTGAACTAATTTAGTGATTATGCAAATGAATACTTCTCTTCAAAAGGCCGGCGGTCTGCTTCTTCTTGGGAGGACCAGCAGCTCTTCTCTGGGACGGAAGGTCTTCTTGGCCCAGCAGCAGCAGCAGTAGGAGCTAGTGTTAGGGCTAATTGAAGAATAATAGATAGTTTCAATATCCGATCTGGAGGCGGACACAGGCAGACACAGGCACGCGCGCTGGGCAAACTCTGTGGCATCATTTATCACACCGGAGTAGGTGATAGGGCCGGTGCCGGAAGGCGCGCACACACACACACCCAAGAGTAGACAGACGCAGGTTTGGACTAGAGATGATTTCTCCGGATCGCACCCACAGTTCCGCTCCGGTTTTGGCAAGATTGATTTCGATTTCTGTCTCCAGTGAAATGGAATTGCTAGCTCCGCTGGAATCGTGTGGAATCGTCTGGAATCGTGTGGAATCGTGTGGAATCGTGTGGAATCGTGCGGAATCGTCGGAATCGCCCGAAATCGTTCATAATCGTTGGCATCGTCTGGAATCATCGGAATCGTCCGGAGTCATCGGAATCGTCCGGAAACGTAGTGGATCGATACTAGTGAATGTGCGTACGACTTTAATAACACGATCGTTAAAGAGTCGATTTCGGAATGTACCGAGCCCATATACCTACTTTGAATACAACCATAAGTCACAGTTAGCTTAAACGATCAGTAAGTGTCAATCAGGTGAACTGTGCCTTAGCTCGTGCAATTTTAAAACATGGGCTTGTCCATGTTTAGAAAAACAAAACAACAGAACAATACGAAGAAAAATGGTCCTTTTTCATTACAGAAACTATTCTGGAGTGATCGGAGTTCGCTGTCTCCCTACCGATCGCATCGAAACACTTGAATACCGTAAAACGGGCAGTATTAAAGGCCTTTTATTGCCAGTATACTAAAAGGTTCCATCAACGATCCAGACATTTTAGGGCGTATTCCGGACGATTCCAGACGATTCCGACACTTCTGAACGATTCCGGACGATTCCGAACTGTTCCGGACGATTCCGGACGGTTCAGGCGGGAGTGTTTGAACCTACCCTTCGGAGCTGGTTCCGATATTTGTTGGAACCGTTCGGTCCCAGTTCCGCCTTCCTGTGAATTTGGCCCAACTCTACTTTGGATGCTGTTGGCGAGGAAGAAATGTTCATGTCTTGTCATTCGATTCTTCAATAATAGTGCAGCCCTGGCAGAGTTCTCGACCGCGTGATGTACGATGATCTTCTTTCGACACTTTCTCGTTCTGATTTCTCCACTTTTTTTCGGACATTTGTTTCACAACCTTCACAAACAAAACAAAAAATTCAACACACATTTCACAGTCAGTTGTTTTCAGTTTTGTGATTTTTCACGAGTTTCTTCCTCTGCCTCTCTGTCGCTCTCTGCCGAAGAAACGAAACGGTTTTATTCTTATCAAATTTCAAAGTAAAATCAAATAATAGTAGTAAACCATACAAAGAAAGTTTTGTGAAGTGTTGGTGTGTAGAAGAAGAAGGAGCAAAGAATCATCTTTATCGGGGAGGGAGAGTGAATGATAAAGGAAATTAGAAGGTTTTGAGGGGAGGGAGGCGGGATACGATTTCCCAGTGTTTCCCCCCCGTTGGCACACGATGATGAGCAAACTGATGTACTAAGGATAAGAAGGTTAGAGCAATTGAGGCCCAAAGGATCTGGGCTTTCGAAAAGTTTACAATAGCTGCCAAAGAACACAAAAGGGAGCGTTTGGGCCCATAAATAGCCCAAAAGACGCAACGTAAAACTTCAGGAACGTTAACCTGGTTTCCTGGATTTTGCTCGGTGATAGTCGCTATGTTGCCGCAGCATTGATGAGATGAGAAATCGTTTGCTTTTGTTATGTTGTGTCTTTCCATTTTCAGGATTATTGAACTGTTTTTTTTATCTCTTTCGTCCCCTTTTTTCAGGAACAACCAAATAAAGAAAGCATTATTTCTGTGGGGACAACTGATTTGTGATAACAAATCAACTAATGGCGCTGCTGCTGCTGATTTTACTGCTGTCCAGCGAGAGGTAAGGTAAGGACATCTTAATGCCACGGGGGAACACACAACGGGAATACACCCGACCCGACCGAGAGCTGCCATAGAGGGGACAACATTAACGGGGAAACAAAATCCGGAATAGGGACCCTTCTTCGCTTCTTTTCTTTACTCCTCTTTCTTCTCGTGTACAGTTTTTTTCTTCTTCTCCGCCCTCTTTTCTCTCCTCTGTTGTATATAATATATATATTCATATATAAGTACCTAGTGTATATAATATATATATAGTTAAGTTTTTCTTCTTTTCTCTCTGTTTTTTTTTATCTCTCTTTTTAAACCGAATTTCGCGCACCTACGGCTGGGCTCTCTCTACTTGTTTTCTTTTCTTTTTTTCTAATAGACTTTTTCACATCTTTTCTGTTTGTTGTGTATGTGGTTGTGTGTGTGTGTGTGTTTTCTTTTTACTACTACACTTCTTCCTTATTTACGATTTCATCAAATCATTGTTTCAGTGTTTTTTTTGTTTCTGTTTTATTTCGAACACATTTCTTCTCTTGTTGGGTTTCGTTTTTTTTTGTTCGTTTTTGGTTGCTTTCCTCCCTTTCGTTTTTCATTTTACATTTTTTCTATAAACTGGCACATTTAGTATTTTCCACGCCCTTCTTTCAGCGCTTTTGTTTGTTTTGTTTTTTTTTATTTCTTCTTCTTTTTCTTCTTGTGAGTGTACAGTTGTTTTGAAGCTTTCCACAGCAGGAGGGAAACACGCTTTTGAAAGTTATCCGTTATCTATACATCATCACGATCAATCCGATTGTGTGTGTGAGAGTTCGGACCAAAAATCACACACATACAAACACCGTGGCTTATTACACAAACCAAAAGAGGGGAGCCACTAACACATTTTTAAATCTTTGCTTTTTTACAATAGTATTTTTAACATTCACCATCCAGTGTGCTTGCTTTCTTTCGCCGTTTTCCTTTTTGAACAAGGGCGCGTGTGTTTCACTTGTTTTTTAATCCTTTTGTGTTATTTTGCAACTCTCTTTCTTTGCTCTATTATCTACTGTTGCACTACCTGCACGTTCACACTAATGATTTCTTTTTTTTTGTTTGTGTAATTGTCTATCCTTAAACATCCCATCCTGTTGTGATACACACCACACACACACACACACACACATACATTCACACATACACACGCGAGCTACACAATATAGATCTGTAGATACATTACAAAGCACCAAATACCGGTGCCACACACATACACACAACGATGAACGACGAGTTTCGTTCTGCTGTTTGCCGCTGCCGTTTCTATTTGTTTGTTTGTTTATTTGCCGGAGCACTACTACTAACTACCTAACTAAACTAAAACACTACTACAAACACTGCACACAGGCTCTCTTCTGCGCGCGCTGCTCGCACTGCTTCGTATAATAGATATAGAAAATGAGAAATGAAACGTTGAGTACGAAGAAAATCAAGCAAAGACAAAACAAAAAGGAAAAGATAAAGTCAAAACAAAAACAGCACAACAGAGAAAAGAACAAACAAACGAACAAGTGAAAACAAAACACTCAGTAGAGAATTAAAGAAAGCATAAGTAACTGACAAAGAGTGAAGAAAATTATAACTATTTAATTATGCTTTTGGCCCTTAACTAAGAAGCGGAAAGGTGAAACCAACCCCACTTATCGAAAGAAAATGGTTATTAATTATACAAACAAGATTTGGTTTTTTTGCCGTGTTTTCTTTGTGTTTTTGCTGTTGGTGGTGGTGGTGGTGCTGGTGGTGCACATTCCCCTGCGCACTCTACCTTTCGCGTATAATTTTTGCAACTTTATACACTGTACATTATACAAATGACGTTTGCGCATTGAAGATGGCAATGTACCGTTGTAGTTTGGGACAAAATGACGACGATGAAACAGAAATTAAACGCTCTACACATCACCTCTACTCTTACCCTCTTCTATCTGGGGCCTTAGTGCGTTTTTCCCCCTTTCGTGGAGGCGCCCCGTACTTCTGTGCTGGCGTTGCCCTTTGATACGCGAATTAATTTATCCTAC
This sequence comes from Anopheles melas, assembly GCA_000473525.2. Classification (NCBI taxonomy): domain Eukaryota; kingdom Metazoa; phylum Arthropoda; class Insecta; order Diptera; family Culicidae; genus Anopheles; species Anopheles melas. The sequence goes on along the minus strand of KI919978.1, from coordinate 1,477 downwards.
AATTCCTAAACATTTACAAAAAAAAAAAAACAGACGCTCGTCGTACGCGGAAAGTAATGTGTTTGTCAACCTCCTCCCTCTCCGATCACATCACAAGACTGCTTTCCTTTTATTTTGCTAACAATTGTAGAAAAAGAGGATGTTTTGTAGGGACGATCACGTGTCTTGCGGGCCGTACATTCCTTGCCCCGTTTGCGTTTGTTCACCTGTGAACCAATGAACCGGTTTTCGCACACAAACAGGATAGCAAGATCGCTTCTACACATATCAACACCGGACGGACGCGGCTGTTCTTCAAAAGGCGTAATTTTAAGAGGATTCTCTGAAAAAAATAAATGAAATGAAAGATCATTTCATGACAAAACCGGACATGACCCAATCATCAAAGAAGGAAATAACGATCGATCAATACCCGAAAACAAGTGCCACTAATTTGTGTCCACATATTTAGGGTAACTCGAACGCACAAATGGGATCAAATTTCCCCAGCATTCCACAAGGACATGCGCTCATGTGGCCTGGGGACTGGCGGTTAATTGAATGTGATGCCAAAACTTAACACCTAATCAACCGCAACTTGCCCCGGAAGCTTGCCGGCCGCTTCGTGCAGATGGAAGGTTAGTAATTCGCCTACACTCATCATCACCTTTTCCTTATCCACACTGCACACTGCAAGCGGTGGCTTACACGTACACTGCGGGCGCGAGCGCACCTTGTCGGATTTACATAATTAAATAATTAATCATAATCAATGGGGTTTAAATTAGAAGTAACTATCGGACGGTGCACACGCTTTCGCTCACATTCACACCTCAATGCCAACATTATTACACCTATTGATGACACACAATATGGGCGGTTGTCGTCGGAGGTACTGGGCATATGCGCACCGTGTGTAACTGAACTCCATCTTCTCTTCTACCTGCCGCTTTGTTCATTGGCGCATTGTTTTCCACGGTACACACGTGTCTCATTGTCAACCTGATTTGACCTCGCGCTATCCTCAACACGCTTGTTACATTTCCTCTGAAACCGCTTGCCTTTTTGCCTTCGAACCTGTTCAAGATGGATGCAGTGAACAAGCGCAACCAAGGATACTGCTTCCTCTCTCTCTCTCACACAGAGAGAAGTAAAACCACGATATTAACACTGGCCACCGGTCAAACACACACACACACACACACACACAAACACAGTGAGTGCCTCCAAACAAAACAAAACCACACCAACCGTAGCCGGGGGTATGTGTGTGTTGCCATTACTCATATTGCGCTAATTCCACGCTAATGAAAATTGATCCGCCAACCGGATGTGTGCGTGTGTGCGATCCCTTTCTCTCAATCTGCTACACACACACACACACACACACACCGTTAAACCACACCGGTGGTGGCTTGACACCCAACGCGAACTAATTACAGAGAGAGAGAGAGTATTTCGCCACCGGATGTATTTTGTTCCAGATTTTCCCCGGACG
>KI919977.1:6706-29420 GCA_000473525.2 Anopheles melas | reverse complement strand
TCAAATAAATGAGACTGATAAAAAAAACGTTGAGATGACTGAATCACAGCTAAAACTGACATCACTGACACAGCTAAAACATATATAAAACCCAGGCAATAAATTGTGAGACAGGCAGTTGGGAAGGATTGTAATGAAGCAAATGCGATTGCTTTTGATACGAAAAAAGTTTACAGAATTATCTTTAAATTACACAAGCAAGTTAGTTGATTTAGTAACAAGACTCTCATCGTTCTATCGCCATCTTTTGTTGATAATTTTTGCTCACGCATTGCATTATATCGTCAATGTAATACTACTTGCCTATCATTACACGTGTTAATGAACTCATTTGGCCCAATTCTCTTATACATCAAATCGCCGAAAACGGACAATTTAAACTGTTTGAGTGATATACCTTCATTGTAAAGTGTTCTCCTCTTGCTTCCCATAACAGTATAGATCCGATTGTCATCTCTACTAATACAATTAGTTATTTGAATATAGATTGCTTCCCATAACAGTATAGATCCGATTGTCATCTCTACTAATACAATTATCACAACAAAAAGCATGCACACTGTTACCGGATAAACAGATTTGCCGACGTTCCCGGCGACGGCAAATCTTCTCATCAATACCTACCCAAACATTCCAAACATGCTTCCTAATCCTACTGTCCTACCGGGAACATTATTGGGACACTTTCTTCATCTGCGATAAAAGGCATTCTAACAGCCTGGTGGTAAGCCCACTCCAGCGGGGAACCAAACGGGGGAAGCATAGCCACAAAAGGAAGCACTTAACATGATCGGTTTCTCTCGGTTCGTCTCGGTCCACTTTGTCACCGCCCGTGGTCCTGCGCCACGCACCAGTGCAAACCTGCACCCAAATGCCATTGTCCTGTGTACGGTGGCGTGTCCGCAAAACGGTACCGAAAGCACCGACAACCCATCCAACCAGGCCAACCAATCAAACTGTCCCATTCTTCCCAACAACGCATTCATCCCGGGACGATTGGGGCGGGGGAGGGGCAAGCCCGGGTGACATCGCTTACATGCATCGCCGGTGCAGAATGCAGTTTTGGGCAGTGCAGTGCACCGTTTTTGCGATCATCCGTAAAAATGACATTAAATGTTTTTGGTCGAAATTCCTTTGCATGTGTGTGTGTATGCTACCTGTATCCCTTATCTGTCTGTCTGTCTGCCATTGTGCCAGCGTTGATCGGTTCACTTGCACTACAGGGTTATACAGGGCCGCTGTAGCTGCTTTTGCCGTGTACTCCAGCAGACGCCGCATAATTTGTAATTATCTCGAACAACTACTCGGAAAATCCTTCGAATCGACCGGTGGTAATCCTCAATTGCTGCGCTTCAGTCTTGCCGAGTCTGTCTTCCATAAAGCGTGCCTGTGTGTGTGTGTGCTTGAGCACTTTTTATCCTCGATCCCTGTCTTTACTGGCGTTTCAATTCAGGTGCTCCCGTTTGTGTGACATATTTGTTCGGCATCTAGAGCACACCGGACATCATCGCATTTCCAGCTGACAGTAAACAAACTTCCACCGGACCCACCATCTGGACAGTTGCCAGTGCCGTAGCTGGGCTGCACCAGCGGACAAAGAAGCGGATTAAGCGGTGCAAAGGTTGTAAGCTTTTTTTTTTTGGTTGCGATTTCTTACTCCCTCGAGTACGAGTCAAAGTAGATCGCTTCCGGAGTGTGAGAGATCAATTACAGAGAACACGTTAATTGGCATCTCGAAACGCTCGACGGAAGAGCATCATGGGCAGGGATAAGATTACAGTTTTTTTTTTTGTTTTTGGCTTTCAAAGATCCTGGGAAAATGTTTGAGAGTTTTCTTAACAGGTTGAGCGTGTTATACAGGAATAAAGAGATATTTTAGAAATATGAGCGATAGTTATTTGAATATAGATATATAATATAGTTATTAAGATTCCGTCACAGAAATTCCTCCAGACAACAGTCATTTTGAAACATTTTTAACATTTTTTGAAGGCTTAAGCCAAGATACAACAATTTTCAAGAATGTCACTGTACCTCCAATTGAAAAAGCGAATCGTAGTCGAAAGTGTGTGAGATTCATTTGGATTGAATCAAACCTATTATTCCATATTTCGAAATGGGGGCACCACACTACAGATCTGTAGTCTAAAAACTATCTGACCGCCTAAATATCTGCTGGACTACAGAATTTTGAACGCCAACAGTTTTTAGGATATAAGAGGTCCACTTAAAAAGAACGAACTCTTTTAAGGTAAAGAAGGATCGTCGGACAACATTTACGGAAACTCCAAAAAGGTACAAAAAGTCTGAAATACTACGTGTTATTAGCGTATAAACCATGAACCTATAAACATAACCTAATAATTAGATGTAATTCAGTAACGTTTAGCTTACTACTTTGAAGTTTGATGACTTTTTTTATAGAGAGATCCTTCAACAACCTGAAATGCCCATCATCGTTAAAACCAATTCGCACTCCACATTAAGCAAAGTGCTCTTGGGGTGGTGTAAAAAGGTGACATACTTTACTTCCCATTAACATCCGCTTCACAAACCGTGCACTAGCGAGTAAATTTATCCTCCAAAAAGAAAACAAGAACAAATCAGACTCCAGAAGTATAAAAGTGAACCACTCTCAGATTAACTACAAACCCGCTTCAAACCCCACCCAGTCATAAGTGCCTTGGCCGGCTTTTTTGGCGCGGCTGATTTGTTTTTTTTTTTTTTTTTTTTTCGCTGCAACAGTTGCACCACCTCATCAAGTGCCGTCTTCGCTGAGTGTTTGTTATTGTTGCTGTTTTGCCTCATTTTCACGTCGGATCATTATGATTCTTGCCTCTGTTTGCCTCTGTCGTGCCTCTGTTTGCCAAAAGCAAAGAAAGCAGGAAAACCACAACAAGCACCGTCTTGTTAGGATGGGGAGCATTTTTGGGAGCATTAGCATGGAAAGCTTTGGCATCATTTTAATCATCCACTAGAGGCCGAGCTAGTGGCACATGGTTAAGCGTGTGATGGAGGTGCTTAATGGGAAGTTTATGGGAGGGAGGGGCATTGTAAAGCGTCAGTTGACTCTTGTTTCAAGTGAATTGAGTGATAAAAAGGGCACTTTATTCACAAAACGATTACAAAACAAACAGATTTTTTTGTCGAATTCATAACTTTTAAACAGTAGGATTGTTTTTGCCATTGCTGTAACAACACCCATTTACAGTGTGACCACTACATTCATTTGATATCGCAAGCAGATGCCACACAAGTGCATTCATTGTATCATTGCTCTCCTACCTTACTCGAGATTTAAATTAAGCTTACATACCCCAAAAAAAAAAACGAATAAATGCACACGAAATGGCATCCACCAAAAATGAACAGACAGTTCCTGCAACAGCTTCGTCACACAAACTCCGACACTGTTGGGGCTTCTTGTCTGGGGTAACGTTCCCTTGGGCGAAAGGGTTCAACGCTGTCCCTCTTCAATTCAATGCTATCGCATCGAAAAAAGAAACACAAATACGCAGCAAAGCGAAAATGGCAAAGTGTTAAATCCCCTTGTACGATGATAATAATAATAATAATGACCGCCCTCGACCGGCTTCTTTCTGGCCGGGGTTGCCCGGCTTGCTGGCGGCTCGTGTGTTTCGTAGCTGTTCGAATCAGTGCTGACATTCAGATATTTATCGCTGATTGGATGACAAATTGGGATCGTTTCGAAATCGTTTGGAAGGGGTTTCCTGGTCGCTGGGCTCTCCAGGTACAAACATTCCACACTACAATTATAAACCGTATTAGAGGAAGCTTCACTCCATTTGTCAAACAACTCAATTTGGCACGTTCGACGCTGTCATTCCACGCGCATTCAACTGTCTAAGCAGGCTTTGAAAATGGATGCACTGCAAGGGAGGGCTTTTCAAACTCGAGTGACAAGTGTTGACGGAGCGTCTGTGCCTACTACGTAGTTTGGGGCAAGAGCCGTCTAATGAAATTACAACAGTAAGCTTACAAAAGAAGTGCCATTTTGCTTATAGCTCTTGAAAGCTTTACGGAAAACAGTTCAGGTTATTATTTGCGTATTACTTCGTTCATTTATTTAACATTAAAATCTACCTCCTTTTTCCTTGTCACTCAATCAACAGCTTCGTTGCAATGTTCCATTTTTATATCGTTTTAGCTTACCCGCACGACCAAACAAAAAATCTCAACCCTTGTGCAGTCCATCAACAGCTATCAACTGACTGAAAATCCGTCGTAAACATACACAAATATAAATCCCTCCTCCCCCGCTGAGACTGCTTCACCGCCACACATTGCGCGTGTAAGCAGATTAAATCCGTGCAAAGGTTATCCATTGTCACCGAAGGATTAGCGGCGCATTCCCGCCCCTGCCGGTTGGGGTGGAGTTCGGAGCAGGGGGTTCGTTATTTCAGTTACCCGATTCAGACCAATCCGGGGGCTCAGAAGTTGTCAACGCTTGTCGGTTTTTGCGGCATATCACACCAACACATTAGTTGTTTTGCAGATTAATCGGCAGCCCTGTTTAAGCTCGATTTACGCCACTGTAAGCCGTAAATGTGCTGTTTTGTGGCTTCGATAGGGATTAACCCGTGAGGGGGGGAGGGGGGACGGATTTGGAATGTAATCTCATTATTGTTTGCTGAAAAATGGATTCGTTTTTTTATGTGACTGGTGCGGGCGTTGCTGTTATTTTTTTATTTGCTGCAACACATTTTGAGTGATAGCTGTTGCTTTTAACCAATCTATTCTGAGAAGTGTTGATATTTAACACAGTCTTTTGTATAAAAAAGAGGTAAAATAATCTGTGCTCATATCATCAATAATAAGCGCAAACGGTGCATACTTTACTCATGCTAAAAAACTGTAAAAGATTGCTTCTTTATGATCGTGTAAGTCTTTTTGGAGATTGATAACATTTTTGCACACGAACTATCCCTTTCAACCTACTTGCACCACTTCACTACGACCATTTTATGCACCATTTTCCCATTTCTTCCGCCTGGTCCTTAGTGCAGCTACTTTACACAATATTAACACGCACACAGCTTACAATCCTCTACTCACCAAGCTAACTACACAAAACGGCTGTACAAACCTAAGATAAAAGGCTCTTTTTGGTCGAAAAACGCCAGGTAGTTTAGCACCCGACAACGAGGACGCAGATAATTAACGGAACGAGATTTCACCGGTAGAATCGCTCTCGAGTTGGCGTCGATCGTACGCAGCATCCTACGGGTGCATTTGTTTACCGCTTTGCCAACTGTCCTAGTGAGCAACGACAGAAACGGAAGAACGATCCTTAGTTGTGTGTGTGTGTGTGCGCGCGTTTTTTCTTCTTCTTTTGTTTCCTTAGCAAACACTGCTGCCCTAGAACTCAACCAAGACCCAGGGTTTGAGTACTACGTAAATAAAGCGCTACCGCTACCATGTGACGACGGGGTCGAGTGGATAACAAATAGTTGAGCAGAATAAAAGGTATCCGTGCGACCCGCAATGCGTTAATGGTCCGTCAAGCAGAAATGCCTGTCGGCATGGCATCCTAGACGAGCTGCTGGAGAAAGAAAATGTGTAGCAAAATAACGACATTCGGCGCTCGTTGCTAGGAGAAAAAGGTCCTGCTGTGAAAGATGGTATGCGGCAATGCTGATGATGTACGCATTCCACTCATCTCGCTCTATTTGCTGGTAATTCCAGGTGTGGCTGGAACGAGTTGAACTTGCACTTTGGAAAAGAGTTCATATTAAAGTAGAAAAAAACTGATCACGAAATATTACATCGAGTAGGAATAGGTGAATAATAGGAAAATAACGAAGTATAACAAATATGCATGCATTTCTTCTTCAAATTAGGCTTTACTATTTCAAGGATTGCAACAGGAAAAATGCTCAATCTGATCAAAATCCGTTTAGTTTAAGTGATTTATATAATGAATAAAATGAACCTTCACTAAGACGAATTGATTAGAAACTATTGAAATTATTCTGAACACCTTAACGACTTTAAACTAACCTAGTTGCCTTATTTATGTTCGAAAGATAGATTTGGCTTCATTTCATTCACAAGGAACAAACTTTTACCACTAACTGAGATATTGTTTGCTTCCCATTACATGCCAAGTTCAGATCAATCTTTAATCTATTTGTTTGGTGCTACCTAACACGTACGCGCTCGTACGTCTTATTTTTCCAACCTCCAGCGCCCATAGTGTAAAGATTGCTCCCGACTGGCAGCGAAAGAAAAAGGAATCAACTCCTCCAAAGCATCGCTTCCAAATCGCCCTTACAACCTTACATTTGTCCTCAAATTACGGCCCACTGTCACCGTCCCAAGCAAACCCACCACCACCCGTTCGATGATGCATGTAATTTGGCTCGCCTGCTCAACCGCGTCCCGGGGCAAGCACATTCCAAACGGGGATCGGTTTCCCAAGGCTCTCACTGTAGTAGGCGCTGGCGCTGGACACGGTTAGTTTACCCTAATCAATCATGTAATACGGGTAGCGAGCGAAATCAACCCCACTGGGCCGACGGCCCAGCAGCTTTTTGTGTAAGATTTGTCCCCGCCTGGTTTGGCTACCGCATCACCCTTGCGCCTGGTTTGCGGCCACCGAAGCGCCAGGCGACATCCCTTTCGGCCGACCTTCACCGGCTCAAAGTCAACCTGTCAATTGCAATGAAATTTGTTGGTGGATCTGTCATTTGCTGGTCGCGCCGCTTGATAGAAACAGAGCGCTAGAAGGCAGGAGCAGCTGCATGAAATACGACCCGGGCGAAGGTGAAATGGATAAGAATTGGATTTAAATACAGTGTACTGACGTTAGGTTAGCGGGGTGATGATTAAATTTCGACTAACGGACGATGTTATTTTAACGAGATGAGCGTGAGAATCCTACAATCTGAAAAAGTGAGTTTTTTAAGTTTATTGAGTTTGAAAAAGTGAGTTTTTTGAGTTTATTGAGTTTGAAAAAGTGAGTTTTTTGAGTGAATGGACTTTGAAAAAGTGAGCTTTTTGAGTGTATGGAGTTTGAAAAAGTGAGTTTTTTACAATCAGAACAAGGTCGTAAGATTTTATTGATTATCAAGGGTTCCTGTTATTAAGGAGCGTTTTTTATTTACCATTATACTAGCGCCAAAATAACAGTATTTCCAAAATCTATGCCAATTAAATTCAAATGTTGATTTATTTTTAAACCACTTTTAGAGCTGTCTATTCCAATTCCTAGGCTTTCGACTGGCACGAATTCGGATAAACAGAGTCTTTGAAATTTGGCAGTTCTTGGAGCATTTGAAATTGTGCGCAATTTTGCACGAACTATAACTAAAAGCTCGAGTACTTTTTCATCTAATTGTCAAAACTTTCCCACGCTTTTTGATCAAATGTTCTGGATGACTTTACCTCTGTATTCTATAGGTACCCGGGTAAGCCAATACAATTGTTTGAGATTTAGTAACTAATTGAAGTTTCTTTACTGTTTATATGGATTTTCTTAGATTGCCGTTCTAGAAACAATTATCTTTTAGATAATGATTGGTTATCTAAGAATCTACATCATTTTCTACGTTGAGATATCCTTGCAATATCCATACCCGAAATACCCGAATTCGCGAACCTTTATCGATGAAATGACAATGCAAAATACTACTTCCACCTCCCCTATGCACCAAAGCAATCGAATAAATGTATTCCGAACAGTATCGGAAGCTGGAGTACGTTTGGCAAAAAAAGACCTCCCCTTCTTTTGCCGCTCTTATTCACACCCAAAGTGATGCACCATTCCCACCGTACACCATCAGCCATCAGCCATGAATGGTAAGAAGAAAAGTGCTGCGCCGAAACTCATCCGGATATCCGGTGCTGCGCCAGCAATGGGAAGCAAAAGACGAACCGCTATCATCGTCGGTATTCAAAACGTTGCACATTTTACGAACTGCTTCCCTGGAACAGAGGGTACACTCCCTTCGGTGGCTACGGAGACAAATTCGAACCGGAGATACCCGTGCGCCGGCCCCTGGTTGCCCGCCGCTACACCGGATGCAAAGCAAATCAAGCACACGAGGGAGAGAATGGCATAAGATGAGAAAGAACAAATGCTACGCAAAAATTCATCCAGGGAACTAATGCACGGAAGCGTGGAAACGCAGCCAGTGATCACGTGGCACGTGGCTTTAAGTGACAATTAGAGGGACAATGTACGGTTTCGGTGTCCGAGGAAAACCACTTCATCCCACTGCGGAACGCTTGGAAGCGGCAGTAGCAGTAGTAGCAGCAGCAGCAGCAGTAGCAGCGGTTCCGTTTTGTTGGTAAGAAATTAAAGTTAATTGAAACGACGCACACAGACGGCGTGCGGCCTGACACTAGTGAAGCGGTTTATGGTCCCCGGTTTGATGGATGACATTGGTGGTGGCCGCGATGCCGACGACAAGTGACCGGATCTTGCGCTGCCTTCCGGTGCCGGCATCGGTATTGCTTTGCCGAAATTGAATGTGTATGAAAATCGCAAAGTCTTTAAGAAAGCGCTTTTGGGAACTCATTTCAACATTGGTTTATAAACGTGATGGTACACTACTCAACAGTAAATGTCAAACATATTTACATGAATGACGGCTGTTTGTTTTTATATGTGGTGTTACTTTACTCTTACTTACATCCCTGCTGTCTTACCCATCGCTCGCATCTTTAGCGAATGGATCGATCCTACCCGTACGATTAGAGAAAATTCATTTTGAATAATACATTTCCGGTAATTATCGGTGTCCATTGTACATCGGGCACAGCAGAGACAGAGACCCTTTCGGACACGTTATGCACCGCTGTGGCAACACACACACACACACACACACACACACACACACACACACACGCACACACACACACACTCCACCTGGAACCGGGATACCGTGCTAGATGATGTAGTGCTAATGATTTATGCACACGTACGATAAGTGCCATACTGTACGGGCGAACTTCCGCACGTCAAATATTCATACCGTTTTAGATATCATTTTCCTGATCATCCCCGTACTCCCCCAGCTCGACACTCGGCACCACCGGCAAGAAGCGATTACGCCATAAGCTCCCGATCAAATGGTGGAAAATCCACCGGGAATGTTCGTTCGTAGCTCGTGTGCAGGAAATGGTGGAAAGTTTTAGCCCGGCGCGATGACGTCTCCGTTGCGCTAGGAGCGTTTTTCCAGCTGCCTGGAACAGCAGGGGTGCGTGGATGTATGAAAACTCATCGGAAAATGCCCCGGAAGTTCTGTGAAAGTCAGCTATTCGTGGTCGAAACGATGCTGACCAGGCAGCCCAGGTAAACCGAGGGCCTAATAATGAGTGGGCGAGTGCCAACGGATTCGGTGAGCGGAAGCGATCTAGACATCTTCTGACGTTATGAGAATATCAAACGTTACCATGGTTACCATTGGAATGGTATGGCTTGCTTCCTTCATCAAACTGGAGAAACTTTATTGAGAAGATATTTCCAATTGATTGTATGCATAGGATTGCACAAGTAGTAATCGTAGTGGTGTCCTATAGCTGATATTCGTGTTCTAGAATTTAAATATGAAACATGTAAACATTTAGAACACTTGTTTTCTTAAAGAAAACTTTATGCGTTCTCTGACGAAAACTTTGAAAAGAAAAACGAAAACCTTCAATATACCTTCAATATGTGGTATATGACAATCTTTGACTGGGAAAATCTTTACATCCGGACAGAAATCGTTTGATTTTTCAACTAATTTAATATTGATTTAAATTGAATCAATTTTTAGACCGACACATACATTTTAAGCTCAAGAATAAAACCGTTAATAGAAAATATTCAGCAATATGTTTATAATCCTAAATAATCTCTTTAAAATACCAAAATAACTCACCCGATTTGTTGTCTTGGATCAAACATGCCCTGGGAAAAAGGTTCAAACACTGCCAACGAGCCAACTCTTTGCTGTCTTGTGTTTTGTTGAGGAACAGACAGTGGTTGGATGGAACCATTCTACATCTTCGCCCGTGGAGGATCGCTAAATCTGCAGTGAAAAATATCTAAAATAACATTAAAACTATATTGCTATCCACAACCACGATACTCATGATCCCTGCGCAACAGTCTTTGATCGAAACAAAGCTTTTGATCAGATGGAATTGATCATTCAGAAGAAAGGTTGATAAAATCAGGAACTTAATCATGGACCACCACTTGTAACAAAGTCGTCAAAGTAGCATCAAAGGGACCTGGACTGGTATAAATAGTTTCGTTGCCAAGATATTGACCAGAAATGTTACAAAACTAGACCCGAAATAAAGATACTGGATGGATCGTTCACAACAACTACAACTTTTTACTGTGACAATGCAAGAAACTGCTACATTATGATTGGTACGATGACAAGAATCAACCACTATTTTCTCAAAGAGTTTTAATAGTCAAAAGTCACTTTACCGATACTTCATTGCATTTGATATTTTGCTTGTGTCGTCTAGATCCTTTGTGAGTCCTTAAGTCTTTGAGATTCCTCATAACCTTGTAAAATATCTAGATCTCATTATCATTTACTGGCAGTCATTTTTTAACATCTAGTTTTTATTAGCTAAAAATATGACTTCTTCGATTAATTACTTTCAATAAAATGAATGGATCCTAGAAAAAAACCCTGTATGCACTGTACAAACCAGAGCAAATAACAACTCAGTTAATGCAGTAATTCAACATCTGTTCCAATAATATCAGCTCCATTGTTAACACAACATTCACATTTTGCATTGATTTATTAGACACTTGTAAAACATTATAGCAAAAGCATCGCTACAACACCTCTCCCACCAACCGATACACAAGGTACAACAATCAATTACTGAAACGTACATTGGTGTTTTGCAATCATTTCTAGCACCAATTTGCTTGCGTGGGAAATTATTTATGGCACGTTGTTTGCCACCAAACGATATGGCAACAGTACACCAGAAAAAAAAATACATCGCATCTACAACTCACCCTACAAAGCTGCCACCAAAATAGCACCAACACGCACACACATGCTGTACCGAAATCGGGTGACAATATTGTCACTGTCAACGATTGAACCACCCGAAAAGTGGAGGGATGGATGAATGTTTTAATGCAGCCACTTTCCCCTCATTGCGATGCGCATCAATTCCATTCAGTGCGCCGTAACCATTTCATTACTGCGCAGCATTTGCTTTGCTTTGCACAGGGAAGAGAGAAAAAAACATACACTAATAGTTTGAATACTGTCTGGTACACCATATACGTTACATTTCTTATGCTTTCAGCTCATGGTTCATCCCTTTCCCTTCGTTTGTGTGTGATAGATATTTTTGTGGCACATTTTCTTCGTGACGATTCTTGCACCGAACGAAGCTGACCGTTGGCACCGACAGATAAACGCATCAGTGACGGGGGTGGATGGATGGATGGTGTCCTTTAATGGCACCAGCAATGCTACCACCCGTGACACACACACACACACGCCCGGAAACACATACGCAAGAGCACGCACTAAATTCGTCTATGTGTTCTAGCGTGATCAGTAAACCCTGCTCCAGAATCGATTCAATGCTATTGAGCCGTCCTTCTAGTTATTCCATCATGTTTCCCTCTTTCCTGATTACCGTGCAACCGACGGTCGTTTTTCTTCCCGGGCGTCTTTCCCCTCCACTACCCACTACATGACCCATTTAGGTAAAATCACATTCGACATTGAAACGCCAGTGCAGTGCCAGGGTGGCGGCAGTGTGTGCTCTGTGTGCCCATCAAATTAAGTAATTTACTACGGTTGATACTGATCGTATGTTTGAAAATGGTAAAAATGACAATTGGCAGCAATCAAGGGTCACCCCGCTGTACACATGGTACACGCACCCCTTGTGACATTGATAGCAGGAAAGGATGTGTTGGTCCAAAGTCACTGCAGGGGTGAACTGGAAACATGCTGTTGCAAAAGGAGAAGATGCATGCTGTTGACAGTATGTGGAATAGATGCGCTTGATAGCGATGCGTGCTATTTTTACTTCTCATTCTGTGTTGTACCATTTGATGAACAGTTTTCTAGATAAATCTTCATAGGACGATACAAATTAAGGCTCTACGTCTTCAGCATGCAAACCAGTAATAAAGAAAGAAGCAATCTGCTTTCAATTGCAAAATCCACAAAATTAAAGGTTAAAGGTTTACTCACTTACTTGTGCAGTTTCTTGTTAACTTATAGCTCACATTTTTACTTATTTTTTACTTAATCATACCCTTACGTACTTAAGTGTGTTAAAATATACAGTTACTCCTTCTTACAATAGTATTTTTTCTTCTTTTTCTTTATGCGGGAAAACAGAAGTTATCTTACTGCTTTAATTTTAATATATTCTTCTTAAAAATCTTATGAATGTGCAGTACCAAAACATTACCCCAAGCAGGGTTTCAGTCCTCTGTGTCTAATAATTAAAGATATATTAAAACAACAGAATGGTCCATTCTATTAAAACAAGATTTATAAAACTCTACAAAAAAAAAAAAACAAACTAAATTCCATAAAACCCTTAAAATATTTTTTTGATCGAAAATTAAACTTTGCTCGTTCGATGGTTTCTTCTGTTTCTATTGTGTTTTTTCTATTTGTTGTGTTATAAATACTTTGGGTCTTTTGACGGACATTTTCCTCTTTGCGCTTAAGTTTTATTTAAAATAAATTGATAACAACTGTTTATAATATTGTTTTAAATTTTGTTATAAATATTAACACACTTTTAGATTCAGTACATTGTTTTCATTTCTTCTTTGATTGCTAATATTTCACCTATATTGTTTGTTTCTTGCTCATGGTGGTGGTTGTTTTTGAAAACATTTGTTTCTATACTTTCAACTAATCGATTTTCTTTTTGATTTATATTGCAATGAGTTGTCACGTAAATTTGCACCTTTTTTTTCAACAGTGCAAATTTGGCAATTGAATCGTTACAGACTTCCAATCAATAATTTTAGCAACTAAATATTACATTGGTCTGAATAGCTATTCTTTAATTAAATACATTATTCACTACAATGTGTTACAATCGCACAAGAACTAAGTTAAGATTTTTTCTATCTCTTAGAGATGATTTAAAAAAATGTATGCTTCTTACTATACATCGCCTTGTTACCTTAACTTATGCGCCTTCGAGCAAGCAACAAACAACAGACAAACCCACAAAAAATGGCCCACCAAAGTTCAGCTGTAATCGATCTAACTTTGCACGAGAGAAAATCAACATTCTTTCAAGGTAGGAAAGAATACCAGTGCAATTCCATAGTAAACGATGGAAACGAAACAATTTAATTTCGTTCCCTGACCCCTTTTTGCTTTGCCTCTCAGTCCATCCCAAACCAAGCACATTGCCACAGTCAAAGACCCCGGGCTGGTGACTTGTACCTCGGTACCTTTCTCAGTAACAGGATAAATTATCACCATAATGCTTCTTGCTGTCAGTTACCTTCCCTTTCTTCCCCTTGCTTCTTCGAACCCTCGTAGAAATGGTCTGTAGAAGCAAAACAAAAAAAAAGTCAACATCGGTAACCCTCGGACGAACTCTGTAAGCCACTGTTCAACCCTGCTGCTCTACTTATTGCACACTCGTGGCTCGTGCCACAACTACTAGGGTGCGATCGGTTTCACTCGACGGCCAAGCCAAGCCAGCCCGTGAGGACCGGTGGGGGTAGTGTAATAAAACTGTAACAAGTAATAAATAATCACAAATTAAATCAAAATATTACAAGTTAATCCTTCGGCACGATCCACTCTTCGCATCGTGCCGAGCAAGGAAAACAAACTACTCACACGCACAACTGCCCACACCGCGGACAGTTGTGTGCGGTTTTGAGCTTGAAATAGCCCAGCTCGGTTATGCATAAAATCCGTATCAAATGGTTTTCGGATTCCCCCACCCCCCAACAGGGCGCTGGTAAGATACGCTTTTGTGACCGAAACGAATCGAAATTCGAGATTTTTGTCACAATCCGCCCGAACAAATATTGGGCTCAAGTTTTGGTCACGGTGATTTTTAAGGCCACACACAAACGCACAGGAGTGCGACCGGTAAATGCGTGTGTATATTTTGTGGTTGCTTCAGACAGCAATACACCCCATTGTCTTCGGGGATGAATTGGAATTTTGGTCCCGGCACGGATTTTCTGCTCCAGTTTCCCCCTCACCCTTACCCCTACATATTAGACAAACGGAGGTTGAACCACTACCACCACCACCACCACCACCATTGCCCAGGAATGTCAATATTGGAACGGATATCACACACCGTAACGAATCGTGACCACCGTCCACAAGTTCCACAAAAAAAAACACTACCACCAACATCGACCCTCCCCTTCAACTTGGCTCAATTCGCCAAAAAATCGGAAATCGTTGTAGTTTTTGGGCGCACAAAAATTGTTCCCATTGTTCAGTTCGGTTCGGTTAAAAAAGGCGATTGACGTGGGGTATTTGTTTAGAAATGGAATTGGCAAAAGACAGTGGTCACATACTGCTTCTGTGAGGAGAAAAAAAACCAGAATTCAACAAATATATCCTCTGTTCAGTGATAAAACATGCAAACGTAGCTCGATTCGAGATTCGAGGAAAAGTGCATAGTGTAATTGCGCGACCGCAAAGCTTGAATGGAATGACTAACTACTGGGAAAATCGAAAAAAAGCTTGCCCTTTGCGCGTTTAGAGTAAGCTTTTCTTTTAGTCTCAAAAAGCATTGTGCTGTACAATTTGGAGCTGGAGCTTTTTTTCATTACAGTAAAAACTGCTCAAACTAAAAAAATGTACTACATTTCAATACTCTCTGCTAAAAGTATACTGGCAGCAAAGCACTGCTTTCAACGATCAAACAATTGTGCAATCAGACCAGGTTAATGATTGACTAAAAAAAAACTACAAACTGGATGTTGCAGAGTATTTTCATTTGTTTTAGATGCCGGCAGTACAATTTGTTTGAATGCTTTTTTCTTTGTTGAATTTTAAACATATATATTAATAAACACATATATTACTGGTAAATCAATGAATCAATGGTCAGTGGATATATCAAGCTATATAATGGATAGTTGAGCAACGTTTAACATTTTCGCCACTTTATCGAATCAGTACAGAAATTCAAATATTTTTTAAGGTTTTTTTTTTAATTTAGAAACTAACATCCTAATACTTCCTGATGATATTATTACTTCCTCTTCTATTTGGCGTAACGTCCTACGCGACGGACATGACGGCCTATTCATTGCCACACAGCCGGATAGTCAATCCTTGTTACGGCGAGACGGTCCATTCTAGGATTGAACTCATGACGGGCATGTTGTTAGGTCGTACGAGTTGACGACTGTACTACGAGACCGGCTAAACAAACAAACATTAATATCCACTATTAAAATTGCAATATTGGCATAAACCCGAGGACCGTTTCATATTTCACAGTTTGCCGCGCCTGTTCCTTTACGCTCGATTCCTTTCCGTGTGCGTATATCGAATCTCCCGACACAAATCATCACTAATCGCACGCAAAAGGTGTGGCCCGTGCGTACAAGACACCTCAAAATTGCATTTCCATTCGCCTGGAGCCTTCGACCGATTTTTATCAACCCAAACCAACCTGTGGGACCGTGTAGTCGCCCCGTCTGCGTTGTCCCTCGTCTGCACGTCTGCTTTTCCCAGGAAAACATCTTATTAATCGCGCCCTCTCATAACCACACGTGTTATGTATCACCTTTGCAATGGAATGGGAAAGATCAAAGCGATTGTGAGCATTCGGCAGGATCGGCAGGCCAGCTTATCCGGCCGGTCAAACGAGACACTCCCTGGGCGGTGTCGTGCTGTGAACAAGCATTTAGAGCTTGGATTGCAACGAGCTGCAAATGGTTGGAAGAGAAGCAACGCCCGCGTCAAGTCCTCTTATCGTGAATGACCTGATCGAGGAGACCGCGAAGGTATGAGAGACGGTTGTAAACTGATCTGCAAAACGTGTGACTATGAGTTTAACTGAAAGCATGCATTATTGCAATTAACAAAATATGAAAACGATATGTCCTTTAAGGAAAAAACAAAATTATGATAATTCATGAAAGAATCAACATTTTTCACCTCTTTAACACTTGTTCCCTTTCGGATTGGTTCCACCTGCATACTTTGTACGGAAAAAAGCAAAGCACAACACGCTATAAGTCACTTACATACCGTTCACCATCATCACCTTTCGGTGTACCAAAAGTCAACGGGGCGATCAGTTACACAGATGACATAAAATATGGCCACATCCTGTACACAACTCATCACGATACTAATCACTTCCCCCGCAAAACCCACACACACACACACACGCAAAAACGTTCGTCCAATCCATTTGAATGCAACAATGCGGTGTGGTGTGAAACGTCGGAAGAAAAGATGACGTGCAAAATGATACACGCTTCTGCTCGGCCAGTTCACCTGCGTACGGTACGGGCGAGTAAGAAGACATATTAAGAGAAGAGAAATCTATAGTAAGCAAGAAAAAAACCTCAACAACTCATCGATGCCACACGAACAGAAAAAAATGAAATGAAAAGGTGCACCACGGCTCATGAAAGAAAGCAGAAAGGTGTGCAAAATGTGGCTTAATAAAATAGCAACAAAAAATCGTAAACTCACTGGTAAAACAAACAGACTAACATGATGAAAGATGGTAACAAAACATAAAACATAACAGCAAAAGGTAATAAAAAACAGCAACAAACAAAACCCACACACGAAAAGATAACAAACACGCGCTCACTCGGCGGGAATGGGAAAAGCAGGCAGCGAAAAACGATAGTGCGCGATCAGTTAAAATGCGACATGCGAAACAAAAACGCAACAAAACAGCCAAGCAAAAAAGCAACCAGCACACATTACACATTGTTCGAAGTGTAAAACGAAACACACCTTGCTCTTTTCGTTCGGTTTTGCCGTTTTTGGTCGTGATTTATCTGTTACTGACGCTGCTCTGCTCACCATCGACGCTGAGGACGATGAGAGCGATGATGACGATGGCAGAAAACCTCAACTTCAAGCCCCCATGGTTGAACGAGCTCGGGCTCGTGTTGCTTCCATCATCATGCAGGCTGCCGGTTATTCCCCATACTGCACGTGAACGTGAATGAAACGTGCCACGTCTTCCGTGTCTTCCGTGGATGGTGAAGATGCTACATTCGTTTAGAAGAGCTACATCAAAAAATGGTAAAAAAAAACATTCAAAAACCTGTCGAATGTTAGATCGTCAAATACAGCAGCATTTTGTGAATGGAAAAAAAAACATAACTTCACAAAAAAAATAACACCCACCAAACAAAAGTGCACCTCAAAAAGCCATCATGTTGCATTGAAAGTGTTTTGTGTTGTGAAAAGGAGCCCCCTCCCCCCACCCTTTCGTCATCACTCACCAACATCTTCACACCACCGCCGCCCAAATCTGGCCGTGCCATTATGTTGCACAAAATTTAAATCCACACCATAAGGAACAACACTTTGTGTAGCGTATTTTTTCCCCCGAAATGACGTTGCACTTGAGTGCGGATGTACGCTCCCGTCGCCCCGTGCACAATGAGCTTTTCGTTTGCACTCGCTGCACTCGGTGTTAGAATAAATTCCCCAACTGCCGCGATGCAACAGGAGGCCCACCCAAGCCCAAACTTCTAATGGAATGTGGAAAACAATGTGCGCTCGTGAGCATTATTGCCGTTGCATTATTATGCTTTTGGGAAACGGTGTGGCAAGGGCAAGCGGGGTTTTAGTTTGATGACGGGCGAAATCCCCACAAGATTGTGGAGGCGTTAGCAATTTAGCGTTTTGATGCACTTCAATGCGCACAGTTTGTTTTGTTGGATTTGGATTTGATTGTTTTCAGCTTCTTGTGGGGAGATTTTTGTTTGGGGATTTTAAGAAACCATACCACCAAAAACAATGACGTCGTTACCTTTGCAGATTATGTTTCGATCAATTAACCTCATTCAATGAGTAAATTGTGTAAAATTAAAATCAAGTATAAACCATAAATTAAATATTATATTGGCTACCAAAAAAAAATGCTTCTTCGCTTCACTGGTTGAAAATCAAAACATGTATTCATTTGTTTTGCATTTTGTTTAATTTATTGCACCTTTTTTCAATTGCTTTGTAATTATATTTTTAACTAAGTTTTGTATGTAGCGCCTTTCAGTTATAATTGATTATGGGTCCTTTTTTGTTTCTGAGTTTTCCTTTCTGATTTGACTTGCTTCATTTGCTGGTTGATTACCTTATCTTGCTTTTATATGATTTTAACCTATAAGTGTTCAGAACAATCACTAATCACCATTCTTTCTTTATTTTGAATCAAGTCTTGCCAAGTTTTTAATAAGTAAAATGATTGTCATGATACAATAGACAATGTTCAACGTCACAATAGCACCAAATAGCGTCCAGACAATCCTTTTTTCATTCAAAATATTCCGACTATCATAAACGGCCATTTTAGGATAAGCAAAGTAAAAGCTAGTAAAAGTAAAAATACATTTCTCCACTTTTTCTTTCAAGAATGTATGCTTTGAATCTATGTCTAGCGTTTGAAGTTGGTTTAGTTTATTTGTTATTGATGATTAAAATTCTTAAAGAACAAACCTATTTGCACCGTTTTGCCTACACACAATAACAGATACAGTGGAACCCCTCATAACGGGTACACGTTGTAACGAGCAAATCTAAATGCTCAACCAACATCTTTCACAACGAATAGAATCTCACATAACGAGTAATATTATTCGTGTTCCTGGTGCGTTTTTTCGTGCCGATGTGAAGATGAAGATCGGTAGTTTTCGGAGAATTTCTTTGATTTTGATTATCGCTCAGGCAAATAAGAATTTCGATGCTAAGCAATCGTTTAATATAAAACTATTGCCACGAGGAAAAGTGCCGTATAATTGTGTGGGGCACCACACGTATGTAGCATATGAGGATGAGAGTTTCTAGAGCGGTTTTGATTGTGGAACACAGCTACATAAACCGATCTAAAACGTGTTTTCTAAAACAAACGCATAAAACAATCGACCACTTTTCAGGCGAATGAACCAATAATAATGACAAATAAATAGTGACCTACAAATATCTTCCCAATAATGAGTATTATAAGAACTCTTTTTTTTCAGATGCATATATCCCTTTTTTATCAGTACATTTGCGGGCCTGGCACCAATTATTTTACTTCTCATACAAATCATATGGAAAAGAGCCGTCCGTATAACGAATTTTGTGCACAACGAATGAGTTACTGGAACGGATTACACTCTTTATGAGAAGCTCCACTGTATGTTCAGTCAAAGAACATTGAGTGCAGTGTAGAGTACGATTAAAAAAAACTCAGAATTGTTCAAATACGCCAAGACCAGCTCATCACTTTCAACTCCAGACCGTTTGCTTCATATCACGGTGACTTTAAACTTCAAAATGTCATCGTAAAATATGCGTAAAAACATGCAACCGGTTCAAGATTAACTTTGCAGCCAAGCAATGCCCGACTGTGCTCAGCTCAAACGGTTCAAGTCGCAATACTAAAGCCTGAGACATCATGAAAAGCGCCACACTCAAATCTTTATCCCTTTTGCAATCGAAAATCGTACAAATATTCGGAGCTCGGGGAATGGGACGGTAAAAAAAATGTGTTCCCATGTCGCCGTCCAGCAGCTCTATCTCAATTTTCAACCAAACCGTACCGTAGAAGAAGCGCAAGACGAGACGTAACAAAGTATACTCTCTCTCTCTCTCTCTCTCTCACACACACACACACATACATACACTCAAATCCCCGAACATGATACGCTGTCGGTGAGGAACACAGTGGAACAAGATTCTAAATTACAATCACCACACCGGGCGGCGTCCAGGTTGAAAGATGACCACCCGGGAGAAATAAAATTATTGGCCTGTGGGGGGGGACATGCAGGACGGGTCAGGCAGGAAAGGGCAAGGGTGGATCAGGCTCAGCCCGGTACGGATCAAAAGTGACCCATCAAAGCCGGGAGCCAAATCATTTCATCCGGCGGAGAGGAATTTGCCGAAGAGTGCCGCATCCTTAGCCCTAGCAAAGGACTCGCGTACCGCAAACAACGCCGAGCCGGGCATGCGATGGAGATGGATGGAAATAAAAGAAAAGATCACAAATCTGAGAAACAGAAACATCCATCTTCAGCTCAGTAGCAGCAGCGACGACGACGACGACCACGCTGACGACTGACGAGGATTGATTAAAGGAACAATGCCAATGCATGTAAGCGGCATAAGGGAAATTGGCTGACCAAATGCAGGACAAAGCGAGAGACGCAACTAGACGGATCCTTTCGCTTCGCAACTGCCGAGTGAATCGTCGGGGCTTGCATAATCCCCATGCAGCTCGTCCCTGAGGTCTCTCCGCCGACTACGGCAACGTTCACGACGACGGCAACGATTGGCGAAATGTCAGCAAAGGACACAAAATACACAGCAAATGAAATCTCAACTCCCAGCCCAGCCGATACACACATTCCAATGTTTCCAATTCTCGGGAAGCGGGATCGGCGAGCAAAAACAAACGAACGTTCCACCCGTGGACCCGTGTCTGAACGTGCAGAACAGAGCGGATCGGACACAGCAAGACCGACGTCGGATATCGGAAATCGGGCGTCACAGTAAGAGCAAAAAGCAATCAGGGTAGGAGGAAAACTTTGTCGTCCGTGTCGTCCGTCAGAAACAAGACACTGAACGTCCTGAGTGAGCCACACATACACACACACACACGCATGGGCTGTCCAATTCAGAAGCGGGGGGAGAACAAGTGGTTTAAAAATTGTTGTTCCCTGGCTATGTCGATGGTGACGAGCCACGGATGCCACGGACGGTACACCGGACATCTGCATCAAGATTACGCCAGCGGCCAATCGCCAATACAAGGCCGTTCCCGTTGTTCCAAAACGTCGTCACTCGACGTTCATCGTCTAGCGTTCCGGTTTCCGTTCATCAATTCATTTGGCAGAAGCCAGAGATCGCTAAGCTTCGTACGGTCCAGTGTGCAATCGGAATCGCCCCCAGGGCGACGGAGATTGATGGTTGTCGATTAATAATCCAATCGGAACACATCGCGAGTCACTAGAAGAGCATATTGTCAACCGGCCGGTAACTTCTGCGGCTAAACGATGATCAGGTGACAATCATTCAGAATCCGACTTTTTGGAAATGTTTGAATGACTTTGGTCGTGTGGTGTGATTAAAGAAGGACCATTAAATTATTGTAGAATGCATTTTCATACAAGGGAAGTTTTGATTTGTTTGGTTTAGCATTTAAAACACGACGCGTTCAGGTCTGATTATTAAAAGAAAACGAATAATTATAATATAGATTTAATTATTATTTGGGTGTTTCATTTAGTTAGTTTACTATGTTTGTAAATACCTTTCTCATTATATTTTCATATTTTGTCAAGTACTCGAATCTAATCTGCGACTGCGGCTTACACTAAATATCAATATCATAATATGAATGATATCCACAATATTATTATTTTGATTTTAGTCCAAGGAAAAGATAAGTAAGACGAACTATTGTTGCGCATGGTCTTAACTTGATAACAAGAATAATATTTTTAACCAATACAATCAATCGCAATTCGTTGCATTCCTACGAAAAATATAAATAATAACAGGTTTATTTAGTTTGTTTATTTATTATTCAATAATAACAACATTATTCAAGAAAAAGTCTTACGATAAAAATAAGAAAAAAAACAATATAACATTCTTCCAATGGAAACATGAGCAGTGAATGAAAGGGGTAAAGGCTAATTCAATGTTAAACAATTTAAGATAACAGATGATAAACAAATAATAAATCAATGAGAAAGCTATGAATGTTAGTGATAGTTTCTTGTCACAAATATCTAATAAACGAAGTTAAAAAGATCATAAAATTAAAAGATAATCTTATGAAAAATGGCATAAGCAAACATTTCACCTGTGATCCGAAAACTAGTACAATTCGCAAAATTTAGCTTTTATTATTCAAGAGGAGCGATCCAAAAAGGGCATACTGCTTAGAAAGAGAAAAACTTTAACTTTTACTACTGCCAGATTTGCTTATATGTAACTGTTTATAAATCCCAAATCAAAATACACAATTAAATTGGCTACTACAAAAATCAGTTAGCCAAATTTATTGTGAAACATAAAAATTTCACCTTAAAGGAAGCGATGTAAACCACTCCTACAGAAACGTTTACCACACATTTTACAAAAAAAAAATGCCTCTTTTGCGCCAACAACACAAGCAAAAAAAAAAACATTTAAAATGCACCACCTTTCATCTTTGTTAGGTTGCAGGGAAGGCCTCTCGTCGGGCTCCAGAAAAAAATGCAGACAAACACGCACACACACATACACACACCATGGACGGTGGAATAGTACCCGGCGTGAACAGTGTCCCGAAACCTGCTTCTAATTGTCGGCATATCACACATTAAAATTATATAATGTTTGTCTTTCACTTCACAATTGCCCTGGAGAGTGAGGGGCGAGGAATGGACACGCGGGAGCGCCACACAATCCGGCGTTGAAGTCATTTACTCAACTGTTATGCTAATATTTATGTGCATCACCAACACCGAAAGCGAGCACAGAAACAGCAGCAGCAGCAGCAGCAGCAG
>KI919976.1:14513-28650 GCA_000473525.2 Anopheles melas | reverse complement strand
CCGCTACATACGCCATGGCCCGCTAATTACCATTAATCATCTACCGATAACAACGGGCCAGCCGATCCAACGAACCGATGCAATCTATCAGCATTACACGAATTAATGCGTGTCAATTGCATTGCGAAGTCGAAGCGCCCGCTTTCGACCTGCCCACTCCTGCACGTCGCATGGTCCATTGTGCACTTTCATTAATATTCTCTACATTTCAACCCCTTGCATCGTGCAGCATTCGTGTGTATTGTTTGCCTGTTCCTTACCTTTATACCTGCTAATTTGTAATGTCGGCATACCGGCCGAAGACGTTCCGTCTTTGAGAGTTGTGAAGGGGTTTTTTTTTATATTATTTCCCATCGTTTCTACATTCGATATGCAATCTCACGTCGATTACATGCATATCAAGGATCGCCACATTAGAGGTGAATTAATCATCCTCACATGAGAGCCTCACTACCGCCCTCCGGTTCGGGTGGTGCATCTTGTCAGCCTTAAGCTGCCCAAGGAACAGCGCACCAAAGCATCCTGTGCACGCGTGGAAAGAATGTAGCGAAGCGGAAATCTTGAAACGGGACATTCATTTGCAAGCATAAATCATTGCCACATTTTCTTTACCGTGGTCATTCTTGTATGTACTTTTTTTATTTTTTTTTTGAAGTATTTATTTGAGATTTGTGTCTTTGGGACCATTCAGCTCTTCAGGGTTGATGCTTTGATTTTTTTTTATGGCAAAATGAAAATTGCTGCGATGAACTTTAATAATTATTCTGTTAAAGAGCATCATTCATTAAACTTTTCAACCTTTGAATTATTATGTTAATTTAATAATTTTTGAACTCAACCGTTAAGGCAATCTCACTAAACCAAAGCTCCGTCCTCCAAGCTAATCAATCTGAAACATTTTACAAACTCTTTTGGAATTTGACTACCAAAATTATATTAAAAGACCTCTCATCATTAAGACAAACAATTGTAAAAACATAGCTAATTTTTTTTTTTAATTTTAAGTAGTTTAAACCAATGTACCCTCCCTAAACTACCACTCCAAACAGAAATGCATTTCAGCCACCGGGAAACCACATTCCTCCATCGTACAATGACGATAAAAGCGTACCATAAATGCCGAAAGGACATCTCCTTCCCCATTCTCATTAGCACCGCAGCATCGGAGCATGTGTGATCCATGACCCGCCGCGCTTGCAAACACCGTGCTCCATTCCCCCGGCACGACTCCTCCCTTTAACCCCTTTAGCTGGGGTTTTACTGCAATAACCGTACAAAATCGTAGCGTATGCACGAGAGTCCGCCCGAGTCGCCCGAGTTCGACGCACTGCGACTACAGGAAGGGAAAGGAAACCTTACCACCTGGGACTGCAAACATCGCACAAGAGCATTAGCAGAAGATGACGACCGGCCGTCGGTTTACCATTCCGTTTTCATCCGCGTGCCGACGCTGTGCCGTATACGCTGGAGGGGTTTTTTTGGGGAGGGAAAACAAATTACATGTTTCTGCAGCCGTTTGTTTTAAAATGCATTCACAACCACACACACACACACTACCGCTACGTGTAGTGTAAAACCAAAGCCGAAAGCAACTGTAAACACACACGCACAGACAGACTCCCACCGAGCCACACGCTGTCCCTGCTAACGGATGCGCAACGGCAGTACGCGGCCCAGCACGCCGAGCCCGACTCTGCTCACTTTCGCATGCATTTCAAATTAATCTTCCCGCGGGAGCTGCCCTTATTCGGAGGTTGCATCTTTTCTTGTTCGTTTTTGGACACTTTTTTTTTCCTATTTTTACACTACTCACACATACTCATCCTTCTTGTTGGAGGAAAACATAAAAACATATGTTTTTTTTCTGCTCTTTTCGGCAGCCTTAGTTTCGTGGCCCTTTTCGCGCCCACTTTCGTACGCCAGCGAAGGGACCCACGATGCATGTGTTTTTAATTCATTTTCTCTCCCGTTTTTTTTTTGTTGTTGTTGCTCGCCATCCTTACCAGAAGCATAAACGGCCGGCGGTGCCATAAAACAATCGCGCGATGCAGCTTTTTGGCAAACGGTGCTGCCAAGACAGAAAGGCTTTCATTCATAATGTTTGGTTGGCTCTTTTGCTTCGTTTCTGTTTTCGCTGCCCTTGCCGTTTAACGGTATCGGGGGCCAACCTTAGTCCCCATAGGGGGGATTCACCCCCTGCCGATGTGTGTCAAATCGCTTTTCGCTCTCTCAAGAGACGATTTCTGGCTGCCTTTTTTGCCTTACAACTATGCTGCAGCGTCATCGACTGCGCTTGAACAGTAACCAAAGCGAACGAGAAAACTCAATCCACCGTTGGCAAATCCTGATTCTACATTTTTTCTTCCTGCAAGTGATTGTAGTGTTGTAGCTTTGTACGCTGGCTGGATTATTTATGTGCATACATTACATTTGCACACTCGTCCCACATTTGGGCGCAATGGGCCGAGCGAATCCATCGCACCAAAGGGAAGGTTGTGTCATTTTCCAACGCGCCGTGCTGGCCCGTCGCCGACTGCTGGAGCGTCTTTACGGCTCAAGCAAAAGAAGGTCCCGGCTTAACGTTTTTCTTTGATTTCACTCGCTCACTCTTCGCTGCACTTTCGCACGATTAACAGTTCAGGGAAAAAGACGAGTCGATCAAAGCAAAGCAAAGCAAAAGGGCAAGCAACGCGGGCTTGCCTTCCGGGTTAGCTGTGTGACGCGAGCGCTCTGCGTGTTATCCTTTTGAGCTGTTGCGGTGGGTTTGTGCGGAGCATGCGTTGCGGGGACGATAATTATGATGATGATGCGTTTGTGCCGGCCGCTTTTACCATGTCCTTTTCGAGCGGTCCCGTTATGATTTTAGGGTTTCTGCGGATCGTTGTGAAAGTTTTTCACGATCATTATTCCCCGCGGTGGTGGTTGTTTTTAAAGCCTTTGTTTGCTTTTGTTTTGTAGGTCAACGAAAATTAAATGCGCACCTTCGTGTGATGCACTTTTTTGACGGGAGCTTGCTCTTTGCAATTTATATCCTACTGTACATCCTTTTCGTGTCGCTTGGTGCGGAAGCTATCAGTTGTAGAATTTAAGACAAAGCGAGGTTTTAAGCAGCACAAAAAATGGTGTCATTTTGAAAGATGTTTACCCATTAGTGTAAATTACAGAACCTTATTACCGCTTTCCGGCGTGAATCATTTCTTCGATTCGAGGCGTGAAATGGCAATTCGTGGCTCGCATTTTTCTTCATTTGAACATACGATTGAAACATTTATTGCACCCTTTTGATGTAATAAGCAATAAACATAGTGGTATAAAAAAATCTCACAAAAATCCCTTTCACGGCATTATGGCACACAATTAGAAACGTTTTTATGCCCGTTCCTTGATCAGCATACATTATGTTACACACGCACACACACACACACACACCTCATAAACCCTGCAGCTGAAAGGCAACACTGTTGTCACACACAACAAAACTACAAACAAACGTGCAAGCAAAACCAAAAAGCATAAATCGAGCTGCCTTACCTTAACATAACATTACCGCTGAGTTGCCCTTGCTGCTGCAAAACGGGGAGTGCTGCAGCACTGCACTGTCGCGCGCCACTGTATGCTGCCCTTATGCACCGTCGTATCACCTACAAAAGATGAAAGGAAAAACAAGGGAGCGTGGTTAGGAATGGGCAATGTCTAAAAAAGGAGGTAATTAAAACCGTACCGCACAGCGTACGGTGGACGAAACGAGCGGCAGCGGGTGCAGTGTGTATACACAATTCCTTTGGTGCTGTGATTTTTCCGAAAGGAAAACCCCTGAAGAATGGTAACTGGGGAAGGAAATGTAGCACGACTGCTTCGAAAGAGGAGAGTCTTGAGATTTGGTACGATGTCGATACAATGATGCAATTGCACTGTAGATCATATGCCTTGCTGTGCACTTCGAGCAAGGGAAAACGTTAACTACATCAGTACGATTCGAAAGGAAAAGTTGAACCAAATAGATGATGTTGCAATGTCAACAACATCATCTTCATCATCATTGTACCCAGATTGATAAATCACATGCTCCAGCCCTATTTTGTGACAAAATTAAATAACTTTATTCTCCCGAAAAGTTTGTCACATTCCACATAAAGCGCTGCTCCGAAATGAAACACTTTTCCGGGTAAAAAACTCATTTTCTCCGTACTATAACTTTAAACAAAAAGGCAATAATTTCCCCTCGAATCGCCAAGGAAGCAAAAAAGCTGAAAATAATCCCTGAACAAATTCAATTAAATGGCTCGCGGCGCTTCCACCGCGGGCACCGGGCAAAATCTATACAGCTCGCGTCAGCGCTCAATGTCAGATTTCGATGTCATGTGGCCGTCCCGTCTCCTCCCCCGTAACACCGCCCTGTTTGTCAACAGCAAAACCATAGGGCACGAGCCAATGCCGAGCAGATGAAAAGTACGAAATAAAAACATTGCGTGTTGCTGCTGCTGCTACTGCTCCACCCAAACGATGATGATGATGAGCATGCTTTCACTATGCTTCACCAAACGGGAACACTGGCGCGCGCGGGCGACACTGCCAGACAGATGTAATAAATGCACGGAATGGGACCGTAGAGGGCCGCCGTCCCGGGGAGAAGGAGAGAATTGAGGGGAGGGGGAAAAAGTAAGTAAATCAAGTGTCAATCACGAAGCCGGCCCGCTTTGGCATCGTTATTGCGGCGTTTCGCCTTTTGGCGCTTTGCCGTGTTGTCACGATTTGGACAACCCCACGGCATTGGGGGGTAAAAAAGTTTTCCGCGTAATATCATTTGCTTTATTTATTTTGTTCGTTTCTTCGCCTTGTTTTTTCTTCTATATTCCAAAGTGACTAAGCTGAAAAGTTGTCCATCCCACGTGAACAAATGTCCGTTCAATTTTTGGTGGAAATATATAGCTTTTTGTTTTTTCATTTTATAGGTTTGGTGTGTGTGATTTTACCAGAAACTTGAGCTTGTTTCTGCGAATGTCATTGAAAGCTGTTTGACTGATAGCAGATTCTCCGTATCGATTCGATTGCTGATTGGATTGGCTTTCCTAGGAGATCAGGATAAATGGGCCAAGTTTAGTACCGTTGGGCTCTGCAAGCTCGATCGACAGGCTAAATGAGTTTGAAGCGGTTAATAATCGAGATGGAAAGTTATGGATGGCATTTGAAAAATCCTTTGAATATTCCAATTTCTTGTGTTGAATTCAAATCCGAAAGCTTCATTTCACAGAAGAAAAAACCAAGCAGGTGGGCACAGCGTCCCACCAAATAGTGTTACAACGCTACAACCCTTCATATCAAGATCTACTCCACGCGTACAATATCGCCCATAAATCCGGCCCAGATATCTCCCATTCAAAATCGTTGTGCATGGAAATTAATGCCTTCTATTAGGTGCAATCAAAGCCAGACCATCGAAATCGCCCCCAGCATCCCTACTGTCCAGGACCAGTTTGTACCGTACGGTGTCCATAATTCAGTCACTCGGACCAACCGTATCACTCGGTCCGGGATAGCTAAACTGTGGTAGCATTTCTTCAAAACGCACCCCGATCGGAAGCTCATTTGATTATCTATAATAAGCTGCTGCGGTCCCCCGCCCCTCCCCCCGATTGGGTTGGAATTAATATCGGACAGTGCAGTGCAGTGTCCATGCTTCTAATTCATCAGCTGACTGTGACACACATTCAACTGTGCGGCCGTGAGGATACAGTTCGGTCGTGGGGAGAAGCCGAACGCGGGGCATGTGTGGCGCACTCGTGCACTCATTAATCTCCCACCAGGGTGGCAAACTGAACGGGTTTGACCTCCCCACAAAAGCCCGCCTAAAGTTAACCCGCCGGCAAGTGCGAGCTGGAAGGATGCACTCACCAGCTGCAACGGGGCACTGCAAGTTAGCGGACCGATTCGGTTGTCATTAGCATCGCAGCGAGCAGT
This sequence comes from Anopheles melas, assembly GCA_000473525.2. Taxonomy (NCBI): domain Eukaryota; kingdom Metazoa; phylum Arthropoda; class Insecta; order Diptera; family Culicidae; genus Anopheles; species Anopheles melas. The sequence goes on along the minus strand of KI919976.1, from coordinate 22,692 downwards.
CGGTGTAAAGTCGGATGCACCCAACCCAGGACAGTAGATGGGACGGATAAAACCCAGCAGTGGGGGGCTTGAGTGCAGTTCCGCATTGCCGATTGCTGGTCATTCGCTGGATAGTGCGAGCCACTTGACTGCTGCGCGCCCGTACACTGTGCGATCGGGTGGCTACGTGAAAGTGATATATGATGCTGTACTGGGAGTACGTATTTTCGGCTGCCCCATTTCTGGAGTTCGCTTGTTGTGGCGAGATTTATTACCGCACAACTACACGGACAACACCGTTCATGGGGGAAGTGGCAGCACTACTGCAATAGGATTGCAATGGTGGGAATTTGCGGCGAAGAAAGGAGCAAGGATCTTGCGCCGACCGATGTTACAGTACACATGCTGGTTCGGTGCAGTACAGGGTGCATCGATGGTGAAATTGGTGATTTATAGTAATGTATGTATGTAATGCGAGTCCAAAAGACCAAACAACATGGAAATTAATTAATCATATTTGTGCTGTGTGCATGTGAACAATCGAATAAGATTTTGTGTTTTTTTTTGTGAACAATCGAAAAAGTATAATAATAATGATCCAGCAATATCTTCCAAACAATACCACAGCTCTTCACTAAACACCCTATACCAACACGAGCTTAGCATCCAATCACATCTGCCCACCGAAAGCACAAGTATCCTTTCGGCAAAATGCTTGGTCACATGTTCGCAACGCAACAACGCTTTGCACCAGCAGCGGCCGGCCAAATTCCACCAAAAACCCCATTTTCCCATGGCAAGTGCAGCCGGCAGCTTCGTTTGATGTACGGTGACGGTTCTGTCTCGGGACAGCGTGATACACTCAACGAAGAAATTCATTTCACGATGTTTCCGGACCGCAATCACGTACCTCGTTGCACGCCGCAAACAAACAAACAAAAAAAGAAACCACTTCCAGGAAAGCATTTACAGGGACGCTTACCGGTAGCCGTCAACCTGCCGATAGGGGATGATAAATTGAAATCCCGGTCCACGTTGACGGAATATAATGCGAAATATGCAGCTCAATTTTCTTTAGGGAACTACTTCGTTTGCGTTCGGTAGGGGAAATCTTCTTTAAAGAAAGGGAACGGGATAAAGCAAGCATTTAATTGAACGAAGCTTTTGATGATGCTAATTAAATGGTTCTGGATTAATCGTGTACGCTGGTGGCTGGCTGAGCGTACATAGCATTTGATCGCAATTCCGCATGATCGATAGCCTGATCATGTACGAGCTCATGGAGGCTCGTTCCGAAAATCGTTCTGCAGTTCATTGGCTGTGTTGTACTTCTACACCCGAGAAATGATGACTTCTACAGCTTCCAGTCTAAAGGATCTTTTTGATTGTAAATTGTGTGAAACTCTTATGAGTTAATTATGAGCAACCTGAAACATTAATTCGTTTCATTTGTGAAGGACATATGCTATAGCAATATATAACCGTTCTATAGAGATATGCCTCAAAACATTGACCAATTAATATCAAACGAAAGGTTATTTTACTCTCCAGCTATGTACACTTTTATGTACAATAAAACAGATATCTTTTTTTAAATTATTCCTTCGTTAAAGGTTGACGTAAAAACTAACCAAAAACGCATTGTTGATATTGATTTCAAACGAAACGAAGCAATGCAATGTCGATTGTTGATTGAAATTTTACTTCACCACAGCAAAATCGATGGAATTGCACTACTCTTCTTGATCTTTCAATCCTCAAATACACCCATAACGCATAACAACGCAGTCACTCAAAGCGAAATTAGCACCTGGGACAAGTTTGTTGCATAAGTACTTTCAGCAGTTATTAGGGCTGTCACGTATAAGATCTCACTCGACTGCTCCACTCCTTTTTTGGCTCTTCTTTCTTTTCAAACACAGCTATGAAAAGAAAATAACCGACTTGTTATGGGTGTTGGTTTTCTCACAGATCAGTTGTGTCACTCATGTCTTTCGCTTATTAAACCATCAACATCAAAGATGATTCTCTCATTCGCCTTTCATTCAACACTTGGCATTCCTTTGCCGAAACCTTGACACACATCGTGAGGGGACTGTGCAGTACCCAAAGGGCCACCATTGCAACATTCTCTGCCCATATTGTTCGATGTATGTATGCAAATATAAACTAACTCCGCATCTAGTTTTTGCCACCGCTGCTGCACTGCTTAGCATATCCTTGCACCGCTAATGAACAGGCTGCACTCCAGGCTGCAAGTGTTTTTGCGCATCCTCTTAATGTGTTTTGCTTTTGTGTTTGTGTAACGGTTGGCAGTGTAGCGGACAAGATGTGTTCACACACTAACTTTAATCCGGGCCGGCACCTTCTATTCATGTATTCGCCACTGCTAGTGCAGCGTCGGAAAAAAGGTCAAGTACGTTTCTTCTACCACTCCAAACGAATCCAGAGAAAACTAGGCAAAAGTGAAAGCCTCACACACAGGACGGGCCCGAGTGCATGAGAAACCATAACAAGATTGGCAAAAGAGGCTGGTGCTACATCTTCCAATCCTTCCTCACTTTGCTGCACATTCCGGCGATTTATTTGTCCGTCGTGTGTTTTGATGCGTTACGTTAATGTATTCATTAGGATCTTCCAGGCGAGATGCGGTCGAGGCAAAAAAAAATAACAAAACCCAAGGGAAGCAAACGATGCTGGATATGCTAATTATTCGTTAGAAGCGCACTACACTCAACTCATCCGAACTAGTGTTTTTTTCCCCCCGTTTAGCTCTGAAACTGGGCGCGAATGTAGGTTAACTTCAACTTCACATTAAACCATCTCCTCCAAACAGGCACAGCGGCGCGCATTTGTGTGTGTGTGAACAAAAGCTAACACCCTTGTCTGCCGAATTCACAATTCGCCGCCCGTTGGATAGGGAGATGAAACATTTTATTTAATCATGTCACTTGGTTCTTCTGGCTCACGCTCGTCAGAACCGCGGTTGCGCGCCGTAAAGTCGCAGCGCTCTAATTACTTATCCAAACTATGGCACGCGGAAGTCGTAATTAATGCTAGAAAAGGCTTCCGAGACTATGTGTCTAAATTAAATTTTTTCAACGTTTCCTTTTTTATTCATCATGTTCAGTGCTGTTTAGAGCGAACCGGATGTTATCTTAAGCATTTAGAAGACAAATTTATGGCACCGTTTTGCTCGGCGTGTTTGTTGTGACGCAGTGGGTGTGAGGAATTGGTATGTAATTTAATTAAAAATTACAATACAATAGAATGAACCAGAGGCAATCAACCTTAATTTAGGCGTTTAATTGCATTCTCTTGAAAGTAGAAGATTTGGTAATTTTAAATGTTAAGAAACTTTACACATTAATCAACAAGCTTGTAACGTTCCCATGTTCTATCAATATTCTATTACAATTCGTCGAATGATACACTTATCAAAAGGAGCCTATCGTCATCCGACCAACGTGCAAGCGATACACATCGAGCTTAAATGATTTGTCGAACCGCACAACCGCACAAAAACATCACAACGCTCCATCGAAAAAGAACAAGTGGGCACCCCTCACACCACAACTAAAGATTGTGTACGTGAGAGTGTGTGTTTTCTTGAGAAACATCTCATCTCACTTAACACCGTCAATTTTGGTGTTCGGGCACCCCACGTCCCTGGGTTGTGAAACGACGGATGAGTCTCCTTTTCTTCCCATTCTACTTGCGCCCACTAAACGATGTTTGAAAGATCGTAGATGTGTGTGTGTGTGTGTGTGTTTTTTCTTCGTCTCACTCTTCCAGTCCGATCCACACCGTCTAGCGACACTTTCGTAAGCACCGTTTAAGTGTACCTTCGATGACAAACGCTTCCAAGCCGCAAGCACATTTCCACCAACGGAGGGGTTTGAGGAAAGCGAAGCGAAAGCGGGAAACGAAAACTTTGACATTATTGTACGCCAAAGTTTGCTTTCTCACGTGACCTGGCATAAATTCCACCCCGAACCAGGCACGTTTGGCTGCCCGTCCATCCCGGCAGCGCGTGAACCGGTGGCACTTCCGAAGCGATGGAACGATTTCAAGTATCGAAACCCGAATCGCTTGACGCGATACCCACTCGCAAACGGGGCACGATAATCGGGCACCTGGACCGGATGTAAATATTTTGCTTTTCACGTCTTACAGGTTTCCAAAAAAAAAAAAATACACACACACATACGTGTAAGATTGTCTCGAATACACACTTTCTAACGATTTGAAGCCATTCGAAGCAAACCACTCTTGAAGGGACGCCTTCGATGATGGGTGACACATTTCAAGTGGTTCTCGGTGTGCAGCAGTAAATGGGAAACCGAAATTGGTATATGCTTTACCAACCCGCAACCGGAACGTGTGCGGAAGCATTTTGTTTGACGGATTTGAAGAGCACGCAAACCGGAATCTGGTTACACAAATTTTGACCACAGTTTTGCATTTTGGTTTTTATTCCTGCTTTGTGTTTTTGTGCTGAAAACAGCGACAAGTGCTCTCCATGTAACGATGAAGTCACTTCCAAAATTAATTTAATATTCAAAACACAACAGTAAAATGCCGTCGCCCGCACAAATCTGCGTTTCGGTACCTTAATTTTCCGACTAATTTGCAAATTGTTGCTTGGGAACGAAAGAGAGAAAGAAAAAAAAACGCTCTGTATTTATACAAACCATTCAACCACATACACAGCTTAAACGCCATAATGGAGCTTTCTGCCCGTGTGCTTTGCGTAAAGGGGAGCGAGTGCTGTGCCATCATCAAATTCACACAACTCTAAAGTGTATTTACCCTCATTCATATTCATGCCCATGATAAGCGGTCGGGTGCACCACCCAGTCACACGTGAGCCCCCATTATGTCGTACTCACTTTACCTCGAAAAAGCGGAACATTTATCCATCGCTTGTCGCCAGTCCTTTGCCGGTGGTAAATTTAAGCTTTCATCCTTTGCAAGGTTAACTATTTTGGGGCCAGTGATGATTTTAGATTTTTCTTATTTGGAACCTCTCTTTTTCCCTTTCCTTACATATTTTTACAGCTCCCCCAACAAAAAAAAATCCCAAAACAGATGCACATGAGCAAGAGCGTATAAAAATAAACAAAGTTCCTTCAACGCGCCCTGAAAGTATGCACAAGTAAACACACTTTATCATCGCTTCCATTCATAAATGTGCTCGCCTTACTTTGCGCAGGAAACCATGGAGCCTTGTGTTCTCGTACCCGGGTCGGTTGCTATGCTCTTTCACGTTAATCTATCTCCCGAGCAACTGGTTGCTCGGGACCCAATCAGTCACGGTAGGTTCATGAGAGCCAAAAAGCCACCAAACTGGGGTGAGGGAAGGAAGGGTGCGAAACGATTCCCTTTTTTTTCTCCAGCCCGCGCTTGTAAGGATCGTGATTGTGTGTTTTTGGGGTAAAATTTGGCATCCACTCCATCACAGAGCTGATTTGTTTTCACTCGTTCTATTATTCGCAGGTCGCGTGATACTTAACCGTCGGAAAATAAGCTTTCTGAAGCATTTCAAGGAGTACACTTTTGAATGAGTTGCGGGATGACTTTTGTGAGCATTTTGTTATGCTTCAATCGCAAAACGTTTCAATCATTCAATGCTCATTAGATATTCTTTTGCACAGATATCGCACATGTATTCTGTTCATGTATTGTCACGTCCCACTCAAAAGAAGATGTTAGCTTATTTCATCTTTATTTAAGATAGAACACAAAACATCTCAAAAAATCTATAAATACTGTATAACCCTTCAAACGTACAGCTTTCACCACACGGTTGGTCGATTAATGTTGCAAAAGAGATAAACGATGAATCATCCCGCTGCTTTATTGCCTGACCATCCTCATTCGCCACAAATGCCAGATGAATGATGTCAATGATGATGTCAGATTGTCTTGCAGACAAAAATGCAGACGAAAATCATCGATCAAATCACAGTGGAATATCACCTGATCGTAAAAAAATACAGTGAAATCTTTCTAACATGTAATCTTTGTCAAAATGAATTGTTTCTTTAAGATGAGCATTTGGACAGTTCCGTCATATTCCATACGTTTTCTTCTTCTTCTTTGGCTCAACAACCGTTGTCGGTCAAGGCCTGCCTGTACCACTTGTGGGGCTTGGCTTTCAGTGACTAATTAATTTCCCCCCATAGCAGGATAGTCAATCCTACGTATGGCGGCACGGTCTATTTGGAGATCGAACCCATGACGGGCATGTTGTTAAGTCATACGAGTTGACGACTGTACTACGAGACCGGCTCCATACGTTTTATATCTCTTCAAAATGAATAATTTGCAAGTATTTTACGGCAAAAAGCATTCAAACATCTAAATTTCCTCAAAGTGTTTTGAAGGCCAGATTGTCTTGCAGACAAAAATGCAGACGAAAATCATCGATCAAATCACAGTGGAATATCACCTGATCGTAAAAAATACAGTGAAATCTTTCTAACATGTAATCTTTGTCAAAATGAATTGTTTCTTTAAGATGAGCATTTGGACAGTTCCGTCATATTCCATACGTTTTCTTCTTCTTTTTTGGCTCAACAACCGTTGTCGGTCAAGGCCTGCCTGTACCACTTGTGGGGCTTGGCTTTCAGTGACTAATTAATTTCCCCCCATAGCAGGATAGTCAATCCTACGTATGGCGGCACGGTCTATTTGGAGATCGAACCCATGACGGGCATGTTGTTAAGTCATACGAGTTGACGACTGTACTACGAGACCGGCTCCATACGTTTTATATCTCTTCAAAATGAATAATTTGCAAGTATTTTACGGCAAAAAGCATTCAAACATCTAAATTTCCTCAAAGTGTTTTGAAGGCCTTTAAACACATTGTTTATACACGTACACACAAAATGTGCCAGAAGACCCCATGAATATGTTTTTGTTTCAACTCCATCTCACATTACACATATTTTGCAATCATCCATTGTCAGGCGCTACATTTAATGGAAAATGAAAACCACACCATTCCTAACCGTTATTATGCTGTGAAAAGTAGGAAGCAAACAGCAGTAAAAAGGCTTTCATGCCCATGCTCTCATTATTGTCTTAAACAAACAGCAGTGAGAGCTTGCTGATTGTAGTTTTCATTCCAATGTCGTTCTACACATTACATCGCTGCCACAGGGACGATGGCGAAGGAAATTAGCCTGCAGCCAATTACGACCTGATTGGAAATTTTCATCAACCACGGAGAATGCGAAATGAAAAACCATACATACCCGCCGGTATGCCACATTCATTCCACCGGGCTATGGAAAACGTTAAGATAGTAGAGAGTGGTGTCAGAAAAGAGCAGACAACAACAGCGTCCGTAGGGGATTGCAGAAAACAAAACCATGCTCCAAGTACCAGTTACATTTGGCCGGTTGTTTCTATTTTACTTGCCGCGAGTGAAAGTTAATCACTGCAGATGGAGGAGAGAGAAAAAAACAAAGACTTTATACAACTATTTCACCTCACCTCTTGCCCGATTCTGCGACCAGGCTAGCTAATTAAACCTGTGCACTCCCCTCGTGTCCTGTACCCCCCTTCCGAATGAAGCTTTCAACCAGAATGTGTGTACTGCTACTGGCAAACATCGACCGAGAACATTTCGGGTCACCACCACAGGACTGCCCTGTGGCTTACCTGTGGCACCGAACTGCACCCCAAATTGCATCCGTTTCACAGCATCCTGGCCTGAGGAAGGCAAACAAGCAGGAAGTTTGGTTGAGTGTGTGTGTGTGTTGAGGATTCGATGCTTCGAGCTGTTTCCGATCGCGGTGATACTTCCAAACTAACACTACTAGCATCAGTTGGTCCTCTTCCAAATGATGATTAAATCGCTCTAACACACACACGAGTCTGCCACACGGTTTGCACAACCAAGTAAATATTTTGTATTTCAACAGTTGATACATCATTTCGAACGACACACAGTAATTATTTGGAACACAAAACCTCATTTCGGATTGAGATACTAGAATACTATGAATAGTGAGAGTTTGTGTAAGAGAGAGAGAGAGAGAGAGAGAGAGAGAGAGAGAGAGAGAGAGAAAGAGAGTAAACTATACCAATAAGAGAAAGATTTTGGCACGGATTACAACTACACAGAATGCTGGCCCATCGATAGGATTATAACGAACAAAGAAGACGTTCTTCAGTTGACAGCTCT